>JAXGGT010031242.1:0-13785 GCA_035583425.1 Marsdenia floribunda
AATATCCCCAAAGTCTATAACTTGCATTTTCATACATTTGAAAATTAGGATGAAATCATAAATAGTAAGCTGTTTTTTTGCCACGACATTGAACAAATTGTGCAATAATTCCCCCTAATGCTCTGGCTGTCACTGTTAACGAATTCACATCTAAAATACTACCTCCACAGAGCATACAAGATATCTCTTCCCAGAGTACCCTCTTACCCCAACAGCTCATTGACCGATACTCAAAATGCTTGTAACCACCCAAATGCATATTAAATAATTTGTTCACTTTTTCGGATGTTAACACTAATTTAACCCCCTTTCACCATTGAATATACAACTAAATTCTCCCCGTCAGTTTCTTTGAAAAATGCATTGCAGTAGAACAATCTCACCAACCTCGGACATACTTGGGTGCACTGGTCAGCAAGAATATCCCATTTTTTATGTCTGAGCATTGCTTCAAAACCCTGTAGCTGTTTCAATTCCTCCAACCGTGGTGGTTTCCCAAATGCAATTGTTTTAGTCGACCACTCTCTGTTCCACTCTGTCTCAAATTTCTTGCAGATAAAAAGAATTGGATCGGTAGCCGGTTGATGCAAACCACATGCAGGCTTCATTCCCATTCTCGGGAGCATTTTCCTCAATATCCCATCCACTGGTTCATCAGGCGGTGTCAGAACTTATTGGACTACCGTCGTCCAAATCTGCAATCTCGATCGGCTTTTCTCTTTCCGATCCCACTGCTTCTTTTTGTTTCTACTGTGGATCACTTCTTGATCCTGCACGACTACGCAAGACTCGAGTGGGTTTTGGCCGACTTGGGAGTCTTCGCACGACGTGTTTTATGCGACCCATTCTGAAATCGGACACCTATTTTTGCCGTTTGACTGAAATACGCCGGGATAAGTCGCCAGCAAGCACACGGATGAACCCTAGCCCAATGTCGGTAATGGGAGTATTTGCGGGAAGCTCTTTTCAATACGTATGACATAAAATGGAAGGGGGTGACTAGCTTCCTTGCCATTTCCCTTCTTTCAGTTCGTATCCCGAAACTCCTTAATTGATGTGAATAGATTTTCCATTACCATTTCTGAAAATGCATGCTGCAAAGTTGATTTTTTCCAAAGCAGTAGTATTGCAGCTACTGCTATATGATGTAAATATTATCTGTAGTTGGTATGAAGTTAATTCCACCGACTACTTTGTCATATTTATGGCCAAAACCCTGAAAAATATTTTCTCTACATCACACGTTTAGATATGACTACATATGTCCATTATTACTCTTACTTTTCTGGACCAGTTTATGCCCATAAATTTCAATTTAACTTGTATTCTTTGTTGGATTAATTCATGGAATTGCCACTATACTCCTGTACTTGGGTCGGAAATGTGTTTTACGATATGTTTTTTTCCTCATAACAAATAACCGGTTGAATGAAAACCGAAAATACACATTTGAAATCGTTTCAACTGTTTTAATTAACATAATAGAAACTGGTGATAACTATAATTCACTGCCCATGCTATGTTCTTTTAACCAATTATTAAAACTGACAAAATAATCGTCAATATGTTCCGAATTGCCTAATTTTAATAGAAAATAACATTAGAAAATGGAAACTAATTGCGACGTATCTACGACATCTATATATCCACATATTAAATATAACAATTTGTTATTTTCATCCATTACTGGTTTTTATAATATTAATAAATTAATATCACACTTCAACGTGTCCATTATGTAATGTTATTACATGTTTTAATGGGGTACAAACATTACTGCTGAATATGATACAAAATGAGTCCAATTTCCTCTTCAGTTTGAAAAATATATGACTGCTGAGTTGAAAGCATTTCAAACCACAGGTAAAAGACTTCCAATAGTCAATCCAACAAGAAAATACTTCATAAAAGATAGCAAACATCCAAGTCACATGAATATAACATTACCATATAATACTATGAAAGAATTGGCAAAAAATAAATCGCTCGGTACACAAGATTGAGCGGTATCAAATGTCAGAAACAGCATCCAAAATACTGAAAATAACAACTTCTAAACCAAAACATATTCAGTCTATTCTAAAGTGTCTCTCAGACTTCCTATTTCCCTGACTTCTTATGATGTTTGTTCTTTTTGATCGACTGTTTTGTTCCCTGCCTCTGCATTTCACTACTTCGGTTACTGACTCCCAGTTCTGCTTCATGAACGTCAGAAGTTGTCCGCTTCTTTTTATGAACAGGTTCCACGATGGTTTCTGGGCCAAAACTAGTGCTTGCAAAAATGATGACAAATACATCACACCTAAAATAGGCTTACATGGAACAGCTATAAGAAACCCTGCGGTAGGCTTTGTAAGTATATCACACAAGCTGGAATAATGAACCTACCTGCAGATGCACGTTGTACAAGTTCCAAATCAGATACTCCAACGAGTTGTACAACACTACCTCTGATGACCCTGCAAACATACTTTAATTTTGGACTTCTGTTCTTTGGAACATCTGCACGAATGAATGAACATTAGCAGTAAAGTGTCATACATATACGAAACCATGTACGATATCAATTATGAATTGGAGTGTACCTTGTATTGCCACCATGGCAGAGCCTTGAGGTTCATAACTGCGTTCAGAAATGTCTGGGTTTTTTTGACCTCACTGTGTTGCAACTTCTTGCTAGTTCCTAAGTTCAATCACATATGGACATCAATCATCACTGCACCAGGATAATATTAATGAAACTTAAAAAAATAGTCGGTGGAAACATACCTGCTTCAGTTGTTTTTTTTTTCCTTGCATGTGTTGATCATGTAGGCATTTTCGGCGTTGGTGTCCTGACCTGCTTCGCTGGAATCTCAGGAACATGATCATCAATTTCACTCTTATCTTGACTACAGTCGTCCATGTCCTTCAGATCTCTGTCATCCTCATTCAGGTTATCTGGTTCACTGTCCTCTTCCTCCTGCAATTCATCCGCATTCTCACTGGTACTATCCCCTTCCATTTCAGTATGCCAATCAGGGTCCGAACTGTCTTCAATCATCTCTGGAGCTACTACAGGGGTACTATCACTTGTGTCTATCTTGTTCCCGTCATTATCACTAACTGACTGAGTCTCACTCTCGTCACTACCGTTATTTGGTTCAGATTTGACATCCTCACTACCCTCGGACTCAATTTCCATTCTCTGTGTATTCTGTGCCTGAACATCTTCATCACTGCTTCCATCTTCTTCAGTGTTTCCATTTTCATCACTGCTTCTGTCATCACCATCGGATTCCTCCTCCAATATGTTGCTTGTATCTCCCTTGTCACTGCCACTTTGGCTGTCACTGTGATCCACACCTGCATCGGTGTGACGTTGTACCTCATCCTCTTCAGCATTCTCAGTGTCACCTTTTCTGTCATTTCCAACCGACTGCAATTTTTCAATGTCTTCTGTTTCCCTAGAGGGCAGAACACTGTTGTCTTCTTGTTCCCCACATTCTCCCTCCTTCTTATTCGAAACATTGTCAGGACGATCCTCAAATATTATATCGTCATTGTTGTTAGGTGACGCATGTGCAGGGGCTTCCATTTCGGCTTCTTTTGAAGCCAGGTTGATCGAGTCGGCCACATCGGTCAGAAACTTATCCACCCCTGCCATCCACTGTTGTATTGCCAGTCGATGCTTCCTTTGCTGCATACGTTCCTTCAGAAATGCATCGTACATTTCTGAAACCATTTTCATAATATCTGAATTCTTAACTCGACAAGCTGGATTAACGGGTTGAATGTCGTCCAAGTCATCCGGGTCAATGTTGCCTTCATAGGAGTCACGTTCTGACTCCCTTGCCCTCCTTGATCTGAAGGAAACCACGTTATGCATCCTATAGCCCAATTTTACTATCTCTGTGGTTTCCCTGCTGAAGTCCACATGTAACAGCCGCAACATTCGAGTAATTAGTCCACCATGTGGCAGCACCCTCTCTTTCTATCTTAATCCCAAATGAATGTTTCGGATAAACACATCACCGAAATTAATCTGCTTAAGTGTCATATATTTGTATATTAACAGGAAGTCAGTAATTGCCAATGTCTTCTGATTTCGACCCTGTATGAAGACTGTAATAACACCTCCAAGTGCATGTGCATTAACTGTCAGAGAATTGGTATCCAGCCTTGTAGATGTGCAAAGCATGCGACACACTTGGTCTCTCATAGCCTCCTTTTCCACAGATGTTAAGTGTTTATACTCCGACATTTTGTAGACAGTCTCACTCATTCCGATGAATCTGTTCACGTGAGCAGCGGTGATCAGAATCGATATACCTTTCACCATTGATCGGATCACTATTTCTTTGTTTGAGTCCTCGTGGGCAAAGCCATTTCAGTAAAATAGTCGGACCAGTTTTGGACAAACTTTAGTGTATTGCTCCGCTAGACGATCCCATCCCTGGGTTCGAATCATAGATGCAAAGCCTTCCAATCTCGACAGCTCCATAACTGGAGGCTTTCCATACACAATAGATTTTCCTGAGTATATGTTGTTCCATTCTCGCTCAAACTTTTTACAAATGAACAAACGCCTATCACGAGCAGGAACATGAAGTGAGGGGATATTTTTCATGCCCAGACCTGGTAGAAGTTCCCTGAGTTCGTCATCGAGTGCAACCTCTACAGTGGAAGATTGTGGCTGAGCCAGATTACTTGTCCCAAACTCACTGCGCCTCTGAACCCCTGCTAATCTAACGGGGGAATCCCGGCCAATAGTTCTTGCTGCCCTATGTGGCTGACTTCTGGTAGGCTGTCAACGGATTGGGACGTGCTTGGTTCTTGCCATTATCAGTTTCAATCGAAGATGTTGGAAGTAAAAAAATTTTCTGTATTGCAATAGGGATGTATTGGTTAGTTTGAAATTGTGCACCCTCTCTTTCCCAGACCCAGGCAATTAAAAGGAGACTAATGACTTTTCATGTGCAGGGGTCATCAATACTCTCGGAAAGGTGGTATGAGTTATGACTGGTGCTCGATAGCTGAACAGTCACCATTTCTGAATAGGGAAACCCTAATAACCACTGAATTGTGCACCCTCTTAACATCTGACCTTCTAAATTGGGACACGAATGCAATTCTTGAACCCCAATTCTGGCCGGTACCTTTCCATAATGAGTGTAAAATTTTTGACGAATTTGAACTGGACGACGCATTAAGGAACATGACGTAGAAGAACAACAGAAATAATGAAACCTACATACATTAACTATGATAGGTTCATTTGTAGACGAGACAGGAAGACAGAAATAGAAGTGGCAAATGAATCTTGTACCGCAGAATTCATCTTAAATATACACGAAAGTGGTGAGTACAACAGGAGTAAAAGTTCACCTTTACTTCATCAACACTAGGGGGGAATAATAATAATAATATTTAACATGCACACCTGCGGTGCAATCATCCAAGGCAGAGATTTATATAGGTGTTGTATTGGACTGAACTTATACATGTAGTTCGTAAATCACATAATCACACAAACGTATGTATTAGAATATTCAATTCGTGTATCAGTCAACATATTAGAATTTTCGAACCTTTGTATTCCTGTGAAAATTAATTTAACTATATATATACGTGTATATAGTTACCGGGAAAATATATACTTGCATATACATATATATATATACGAGAATAGTACAGTTGGGTATGAATTAAAATATTACCATTTCCGATGTTTCTTATTTACCGAAAAAAAAACAATTGGTTTTAAGGGGTATATATAATAAATATATACATTAGTGTATAGAAGAAGTTCCCCATAATGAACATGTTACCATTTGTTACATGATTTACTCTCAACATTGGTTGGCATGAGTCAATAAATATATATATACATTTAACAATGTTTAAGTAGTATACTAATTACAATATTACTATTTCGGAAACTATTTAACAATTGGAGCATAAAATTTAAGAATGAGAAACCAGCCATGTAGGAATTGATATGATTTTAGGAAAAAACATATATATATATATATATATATATCTTGAGCTTCAATTACATACTGGTAAACCAGTAAGTGGAAAATAAATTAATATAGCAATATTCATCATACATGTTCATAAAACATGCCAAAGCATACATGATCAAAAAAATGTTACTCCGAAACATTCGTTGAGTGCAGAATTTAGGGGTTATGATGCACCATGTAGCTTTCCCACATTCGACTTGCTATTGAATCCCATAACTCTGACCAAGCACGTAATTCTTCAGGCCCATTAAATATAGAATCTTCCTCTTCAATTGTCTGTGCATCACCAACACTGATAGAAGTCTTTGCACCATCACCGTTAAACTCTTCAAAAATATCATCCTCCCTATCATTATCACGAATGAAATTATGTATGATTGCACATGGGATTATCATGTTGCATTATCAGGAAAGCTTATACGGTGTCATGCAACTCCCGAGTAACGGAAAGCGTTTTTTATACACACCGAATGTGTGCTCAACCACGTTGCGTAAAGAAGAATGCCTGTAATTAAATAATTCTTTTGGCCTTCTGAACCCTGTTGTACGTTGACGGAACTGACTTCTATGATATCTTTTGCCTTTGTAAGGGGCGAGGAATCCAGGCTGATTCGCATAACCTGCATCAACTAAATAATACTTACCTAAAACAAAAAACGCAACGAAATCATAAAGCAGTATGAAACCATGTCGGGCAACTGTAAAGAAATACGCATAAAAATTTCTCTATTGCAACATAAACCCTGCGGGGGATAGTCGAAACCATGACGTGGGTTTGTAACAGCATCTACAAAGACACGACCGTCATGCGCACTTCCCTCCCTACTAGTATGTACGAACGTGAATTTCATGTCATGATCAACTGCAGCCATTATGTTTTGACTAATGACATTCTTCCGCGAGCAAAACACTTCGTGCCTCTCACTAGGAACCCAAGCACAAACGATTGTCCCATCCACTGCTCCAACACATCCCTACAAAAGCATAGAAATTGAGAAAAAAAAGATAATAAGAACATAACATAGAAGAACCATAGCCCAATGTGTAGGAGGTAAATGAACATTTAAATTATATTATTACTAGGAATGCAGGATTGAATCGTGCGTCTCCTCGAATCTTGGGACGGGTGACTACCCAGTTTGGCGGTGTTATGATAGTCGAAGCCAACTTCACAAACATGCGGGCCATAATTTTGACATGACGGTTGGTTGATTCGGTAGAATGCTGGAACCGTTCAGCCAAATCCCAATGTCTCATTCCCCGACGAGCACAATGCAGGAAAATAGCTAAACTCTCGACAACGTCAATCCTCTGTTGTTGTCGCGCCTTCCATAGGCCACTTTGAACAAGCAGGTTGCACAACTTTTGGAATGTTGATTATTTCATTCCCAGACACTGATATATTCTAGCCGGATGTCCGGTTAGTAGCTCCTACACCCACAGTCGTCCATGAAGAACAGATGTTCGACACATATTACATGGAAGTTTTGATATACATAAGTTCTCTGACATCATCACCATTGCTCCAATATAGAACAGGTCATCATCATCTGAAGATGATGAACTATCCTGTGAGTTTACACAGCCATTGCTACAACCATGATTCTGCATCCTGCACATACAAAATTATTACTCAAATTGACAACACACCATATTTATACTGCCAATAGTGACAAAAACATGACTGAATAATTTCAGAATATATTCAAGTGACAAAACCTAGTCGACCATTTTTTTCTAAAGTGGAAAAAAAAAAAAAAAACTTTGCGAGTCTAGGCAGAAATCCATTCACAGGAAGAACACAATAGCTACAACATATACTTATGAAATTCAAAGCAGCAGAATAAGAGGCAAACAAAAAGTCAAAGAAATTAATTACCACGTAAATTAACAGCTGAAAGATGTTCACATAAAGATTGTAAAAACAGATTGAAAGAAACTACTTGTCCATTATAGTCATCCATTGTTAGTAAAAACGATTATGTATGGAAAAGAGAGGGGTTAACAGTAAGAAACTGGTCATTTCAGAGATCAAGACTAGTGAAATTGTTTGCAACAAGGTGCAGACGACCAGCCTGATTAAAAGCCACCCAGGCTTCTTTGGATGTCGGGTTCTGAAAGAATTTCATGGCTAAGATCTGGAGACTTCCTGGAGCATCTGGACAATCCTCGAAGAGCAGTTGCATACACCTTTGTATGCTGTGGGGATCCACACCCAAATTTTCGTCCACTGGAATACGGATCTAAGATCCAGAACTACCGAACATCTGGTCTATTTTATACCGCGTTTTCTGTGCCCAAGTCTGGAAAGCATTACGCATGTCATCCTGAAGGTTGTTGCTCCTTGCCCACTTTTCAGTGGAGAAGGTACGATCGTACACAAAGGTGCTTGCAGTCTTGTGTTTTGATCCGGATCCCCCTACATTTTCTATGCTCATTGCCCGGGGAGTATGTTCTGCATCACCCCCGGACTCCTCCAGCGATATCACGTTTGGGAACAAAAGTCTTTAAGGTTGACGCAAATGCTGGATCACCACCTCCTCATGCTCATCTGTGAGAGGGTCTTCCTTATTGGAGCGAGAAAATGCTCCTTGAGCACTGGAGTCCCAAAACACCTCAACCATAATCGTGAAGTGGGGTAAACCCCTATTTCCCTTCAAGTGCTTAGCCTCTGGCTTCTTTTGAGAATTTTTAGGAAGGTTCATAAAACAAATGACAGAAATATGATCCAAGTGTATAACATTAAGAACAGATGTAAGAAAGTATAAATTACCTTCTTTATCTAATCCCACATATCAGGAGTACAGTCGATGTTGCACTGCACAGGGTTCCAAGAGATCCCTGTAATATTTGGATCATCAAGTATTAATCTCATAGCTAGATATTGCTCTCTCATGCGCTGAAATTTTTGGGTCAGTTGGGGGACTGTGAAACTTTTCCCTGTCATGTTGTTGAAGTCATCTTTTATCTTTTTCCAAGCATTTCCATCGAAACGTCCTTGATTCCAAGCACCGTCCTTTAACTTCCAGTCTCGAAGGAGACCTAAGAAATGACCCTCTGTGTTTGTGTTCCACATCTTACAGGGGCCTACGGTCGGTTCACTACTACCTTCTACTGGTTGTTCGGACATCTACCTCACAGCACCAGAAGGAAATTTATATCCAAACACATAATAACAGCACATAACAATTATATGTAGGACAGTGGCATAACAAAATTTTTAAGCATCATGCAAGAAATAATTCTCTGTATTATGTACAGAAACCAAGCATCAAAATGGAACAGCGATATCACGTTTCATGAGAAACAGTAAAAGAATACTGAATACAGAGTAAAACAGAGTAAGAGAAGGGCAGTAAACCTTTCTTTTTCTCCCTTTCCGTCGTGGTTCAAAAGGGATTGTGTTTTGGCTGATGGATGAGTTCTGATCGGCTCCTATTAAACGCGATCGGCAGATAACACAAACTTGCTGGCTCACATGCATGAATAAAAAACATAATATACATAACAATTATGATTAAACTCGTACTGTGAGGTATAAGAACAATTCAAAACTTCAAAATAAAAACCGTCTCCATTCATATCTGACACTTGGACACATTGGCAAAGCACTTGTAACGAAATCCATTGGCATGAAATAAATTTAACTTACATGCGGTGGGTATGGGTCCAGATTTGCCGGTGAAATTTCTCCTCTACAAAACCCTAATTGTGTGCAGGCCGGAGGGGCAAAGGCTCCAATATCAGTCGGCGGTCTGTAAATCTGGATGCCTGAATGCATATATGAAGGCATTCTGAAATTGTGGGTGGGTAGTATTTACACACCGGTAGCTGATAGATTTGACAACTTAATGGTGAGTGGGTGGCCGGTGTAATTCTTTGGTGTCCAATTTGCAGGAACCCCGCTTTGAATATTTTTCCGATTTAGCTTAATTCCAGGTGTGCTCTGCAAGAGTTGTAGAAGGCGTATGGTAGTCAGCAGAGGTAAGTATGTGTTCTTAATTTTTTTTTTTTTTTTAGTGGATAGGCTGAGGTGGCAATGGGTATGGGGGGACAAACTTATTTTCAAAAGAAATGGTGTCCAAATGTGCTGGTTAATTGGAGACAAACATCCTTCACTGAATTCTAATTGAAAGCTTATACAAATACAGCCTAAATTTTTAAATCCTAACTTTAGTTTGTTGTTTTATTGATTTTACATGGCAGGCGTATCTTTGGGGTTTTGACATACATACTTGGCAGAAACATTTAAACCCACTGACTTGGCCAAAAATATTGAGGCAGTTTGCCCTTTCAGCTAGTGTCACGCCCCGAAACTGAGGCGCGGCACGACCGTACCCTCGAGGTTCCCCTAAGAGCACAAGGTCTCTTTCTTCATACTATCCAAAAATTTAGCCCCAAATATGAAACGAAAGAAATCTAAATCCTCAATACAAGAGATAATTCCAAAATAAATACAAATACAATATCATATATATAATCTTCCAAAGAAATTATGAAACAGAGTTAAGGGCTACAATCCTAAAATAAAATTTTAATCTAATTACAAGAATCGAAGTTTCCACTTATTCTCTTACCATCATCACTAGCATTTGCAAAAAGGAGAAATAAAGGGAGGGGGATGAGTTAGAAAGCCCAGTGAATAAACAGAATATTCGATCTCCTTGTTTTTCAAAATATCCAAAAATCAATAACTGAAAAAGAACATTTTTCAAAATATCAATTAACAAATCAAAATAGACTTCCTGTGATACCCCGACCCAAATTAGGGGCAATTAAGGAATTTTAAATTATTAAAGGTTATGGATTACGTAAATATTGGTAGTTATTTGATTTGATAAGAATCCTATTGATATTAGGTCTTAAGATTTAATAGTTATTTGATTTGATAAGAAGTCCTACTGATATTAAGTCTTGAGATTTAATAAGTTATTGAATCTAGTAAGGAGTCTTACTCATATTAGGTTTTAATATTTTATAATTATCTTTTCTTTTAAGATAAATCCTATAGTTGTCTATTTAAGGGACAGATTTGTGAGAAGAGTCATTAGAGAAAATTGAATTGAGGAGTATTAACGATGTTGAAATTCAGAGATCGAATATGTGGGATGTCAGACTTTGATTGGAGATCAAGGTGAGTAAATAGAATATTTCGATTTTTCTATTTTCTTGAAAAATTCTTATTTTTTTTTATCTCCGAATGAATTGATTTGTTTTGATATCCCTATTTCTTCAAATCGTAAGAGATAAGTAAATGAGATATTTGATTTTCTTTGCATCTCATTTACTTGATAAAATTCTTTGAATTCGTGGTCTTCTTTGTTTTATCAGATTAAGCTTTGAATTCCTAATTTTCGTTTCTTGATATTATTCTTTGAATTCTTGGTTTCCTTCGTTTTATCAATTGATCTTTCATATCTTGATATTTATCTCTTGATAAATATATTTGAATTCTTGTTTATTTTGTTTTATCGAATTGAGTTTGAATTCTTGATTTTCGTTTCTTAATAAATTCTTTGAATTCTTTCTTTCGTTTCTTTCTGAATGAGATAATTCGTTTCTTTTTATTCCTGCAAGAATCTTTTTTCCGTCTATTTTAAAGTTAATCAAAAGATTTTCTTTTTTATTATTTTCTTCAAAGATTTACTTTATAAAGATTTTTATTAACATTCTGAAGATTTTCAACTTTCTAAATATTTTTTACAAAAGAATTCTATTTCTTTATTATTATTTTTTTGAGAGAAAACATATTTTGTTGAAGTTTACTTTTCCCTAAAATTATAAGTTTTTGGCTCAAGGCTGTTTAGAAATTAGTTGATGGAACATGTTTCCAAATTATAAGTTCTGAACCCATCGAGCATGGTGAAAAAGCTCACACTTTGATAAGTTCTGGCCGTCCTGGCGAGAGTATAGCTAGGGCCGAATTCGGTTAAACCAACAAGTGACTATACTTTCTTGAGCCTCTGTAAAATATTTGAATTTGTTATGTTATCGATTTGATTAAAAACAGTTTTGTTATGGAAAAGCTTATTTTGATTAAATGTTTTTAGAATATATCCCTTTGACTTCACTTTTGTCCTCTGATATTTTGAAAAACAAGGAAAAGAGAGTATTCTATTTATTCACTGAACTTTCTAACTCATCTCCTTCCCTTTATTTCTCCTTTTTGCAGATGCTAGTGATGATGAGTAAGAGGATAAGTGGAAACTTCGATTCTTGTAATTAGATTAGAATTTTATTTTGGGATTGTACCCCCTAACTCTGTTTCAGAATTTCTTTGGAAGATTATAGTTATGATATTGTCTTTGTATTTATTTTTAGAATTATCACTTGTATTGAGGATTTAGATTTCTTTCATTCCACATATGGGGCTAAATTTTTGGATAGTATGAAGAAAAATACCTTGTGCTCTTAAGGAAAACCATGAGGGTACGATCGTGCCGCGCTTCTGTTTCGGGGCGTGATACTTCCCTTTTACAAATCAAAATAGACAAATAAAATATCACAAATTCAAATCCTTTTCTTTTAATAGGCTCAAGCAAGTATAGAGACTCGTTGGTTTAATCGAATTCGGCCCTAACTATACTCCCGTTAGGACAGCCAGAACTTATCAAAGTGTGATCTTTTTCACCATACTCAATGAGTTCAGAACTTATAGTTTGGAAACATGTTTCTCCAACTAATTTCTAAACAGACTTGAGCCAAAAACTTATTTTTCATTAGAGAAGACTTTAAATAAATTTAATCAAGAATTTTCAAGAAATCAAAGCAAATAAAAATTAAAATTAAAGATTTTTATGAAAGTAATTCTTAAAAAGAAATAAAAAAAAAAATCTTTAATAAAAAAAAAAATAATAATAAAACAATCATTATTTTAATCATTAAATAAAGTAATAATTAAAAGAAGAGGGAAAATATACGAAAACAGAAGGAGAGTTATATATATACACGTAATAAAATAATAATAATAATAATAATAAAAAAGAAGACGAAGAAGAATGGGGGATTGCGCTGCCGCAATTCCCTTCCTTCCTTTTCTTTTTTTTTTTTTTTTTTTTTAAATAAAACGAATTCAGGAAATTTGTCAAGAAATCGAAGGAAATCGAATATCTATTTACTCACCTCTACAATCTTAAATCAAAGTCTGATGTCTAAACTATTCGATCTCTGAATTCCAACCTCATTAATACTCCTCAATTGAATTTTCTCTAGTGACTTTTCTCACAAATCTGTTCCTTAAATAGATGACTATAGGATTTATCTTAAAAAGAAAAAAAAAAAGATAACTATTAAATATTAAAACCTAATATCAATAAAACTCCTTATTAGATTAAATAACTCATGAAATTTCAAGACCTAATATCTGTAGGACTTCTTATCAAATCAAATAACTTATCGATAAATACCAATAATTACGTAATGCATAACCCCTAATAATTTAAAATTTCTTAATTGCCTCTAACTTGGGTCTGGGTATCACAGCTAGGTCTGTCAATGGGTCTAAAATACTCAGATCCTACTCGGACCCGATCATAAAAATACAGGGTACGGGTCTAACTTTTCCATACCCGTACCCAGACCCTACCAGTACCCAAAAATTAAATATTAATTGGGTCCGGATACGAAACTATAAATACCGTACCCAATACATACCCGATCTGAAAATTTTTAAAATTAAATATATTATAATAATTATGGTATTAAAGTATTTGAAAGAGGTTTTTTATTAAATTAATAAGAATATATTGAGTTTTTATATATATTTTATCATTTATTT
>JAXGGT010031262.1:0-13782 GCA_035583425.1 Marsdenia floribunda
GTATCGAGGTAATCTACTAGATAACTCAAGTACGGTAGTAAAATAATTAGGAATTCACAATTGCCTTCGATCCACTTACAAGTTGTATTCTCGAATATTGGTCATGCTAATTGTTTTCATTGGTTTCGTATTCTGAAATTCCTATTTCATATTTTCTTTTATTTTGAATTTAGATTTTAGTTTTTTCTTATTACTTGAATGATTGGAATCCATGTTCTAGTCTAATTTCCGTTAATCAATATTTTTGTTATGTTGAATAATTACTAAATACTTTTACCCGTTCCTTGGGAAAAACGATATTCTTATAAATTTAAAACCGTGATGCTACCATGTTACTATCTACACGATAGGTACTCTGCCTGTAGTGTGCTAGATTACGTGACAGTTCTATGTGATTTACTTGATTTGATTTTGATTCGATTTTGTGCGATTTTTAATCACACACATAGCACACACTAAAAGTCAGCATAAGAGACTATTTAATAACAAGATTTTAGGATCAAGCAACAGCTTCATCAGGAGAACTTTCCAGTTCAGGATCAGTAGAAATAACATGATCAGTTCACATTGATGCTTCAACATTTGGATTTGCCTCTACAACATCTTGATTTAAAGGACTTGCAGCAAGAAGAGCAGTTGATGAAGATTCTCCTGAGATTAAAACAGGATTTTCATAAGACACCAATGATTGATTTGGATCAATAAATTCTTGCTCACCTCTAAGAAGCTCTTGTGTGGACACTGTTGGCAAATTATCCTCTACAAGGTCCCAAAAATTAGGGACCATGGCTTCAGGGACCTCCCAAGTTCTCCCCTGGCTAGCATCTTCTCTGGCCAAAGATTCAAGATCTTCATCAAGAAAAGGAACAAAAGTAGCACCTTTTCTGGCCTCCTCACATCCAAATGGTTCCAAGAAAGCCTTCACTAAAACTATCTTATTTGGAACCAAAGACCATATCTACCTGATGATGTGAGCTTCTCCTTTATTAACATACCCAGCAGCCGCACCATTCAACTCATCAATATATGCCTGAGATGACCGAAACTCCTCAATGGCTTGATTTTTGACAAATTCAATATTTGAATATTCCAACTGGGACTTCAAAGAGGTACACTCATCAAACATTTTTGCATGAGAAACTTTTAAATCTTCGTTTTCTTTCACAAGTTTCAAATTTTCTAATTTAACCTCTTCTAGACCATCCATCCACTCATCCTTCTTATTAGACAACTCAGACAGCTCCTGTCTCAATTTTGTTTCCTCAATTACCTATTTACTGTTCTCAGGTAATAACTCATTGATTTTCAAATCTTTCCCAAGAACTTGCAGCTTCCAAGAATCTCTTTCAGTTTTAATAGCAGAAAAAGCAGCAATATGCTTACCTTTCTCTTATACCTCTACTTTCAACCTACTTATTTCGACCTCAGCTTGTTCAAGTTTAGTAGACAAAAAATTCTTCTGCCTTACAACAGAGGCATTCTCAGTAGCCAAATCATACAATCTTACCAAACGAGAATTGAACTGCAAGTAGACAACTATATGTTAGTATAAAATATGTCTCTCATAGATGAAAATCTGAAAAGAAACAGAGAAAGAGAAATGAAATATTACCAAAGTCAGCAAGATTCCAGCCTCATTGCCAATCTCCTCAGCTTCCTTTGATTGTAATTCAGTCAAGGTATCAATATCAACAGCTCGGGATATAATGCTGATTCCTAACTGAGTTTTAGCTTGGGAAGAATTCAAATCTAAATTCTTGATAGCTGGAGCAGACTTCATTATTTCATCTTTCAACATTGTCCAACCATGAGGATCAATTGGCATCTTGAAACCTGGTTTATGCCAACTCACCATTTCAACTGGATCGCGCATAGGAGCTTTTCCTTTTTCAAGACTTTGTAAAGAAACAGACATTGGAGATTTAGAAGGAATCAATGAGGGAAATTCAAAAGAAGCTTGTTTTGGAGATTCAGGGGTAAGAATGCCAATGTTTTCTTGAAAAATAGTATCTTCCTCAAGAGCAGAGGGAATGTTTTCAGTCTTTCCTCCACAGTCCTTTTCTTCAATGGAGTAGAGCTGTCCTTCTTTCGTTTAATCAATGGAGTAACCTCTTCAGACTCAGTTTCAGAGGAAACTACCAGATTTATTTTCTTGGAACTTCATTTCTTTGAGGATTAAGCTTTCTTTGCTTTTTGTCCTCTTGTTGACAAAAAGATAGTTTGTCAAGATTAGAAATTATAAAAGATCATGCAGACAACAAGAATATGAAATATTTACTTGTCAATGGTCTATATGGAACAAACATAGACCTTTGCATCTCTTCAGTAGGCATCTCTTCAGAAGGCCTTTCTTCAACAGTTTTCTTGTTGACAACTTTCTTCTTCGAAGTTTTCTTCTCAGCAAGCTTGCCTTCTTCAACAATGACAGCCTCAACTTCTTTAGCCAACCTAACATCCTGTTTTTTGCCAACAACTTGTGGAATCTTTTTATCCTCAGCAGACAATCTTGTTTGTCTTATCCTGAGATCAGCAAGTCTCTTTGCAGACACAGTAGAGTAATCCATCTCAACTACAATAAAACGCATACAAGTCAGTACAATTTCACTAAGAGAAGAATCAGATAGAGTGAAAGAATTATCATCAAAGTACCCAAGGATGGAGTGCAAAAAAACTTCTTTGCAGCAGTACATAAAGGGCATTCATTGCTTAATTTTTTTCCTGGATGAATGGTCCAAAGAGGATATTCAATGTCTTCATCAATTCCTAACATGGATCTACGAGTTTCAGAGCTTCCTATTCCTGCACTCTCTAAACTTTCCTCAGTTAGACAATGCTGATGAGAAAAGAACACTCTTTGGTTGATACAATCATCTCCTAAGATCCCTTCAATGGTTGAGATGAATAATTCTTCTTCAGGAGTAAATTCATACCCCTCGTACACAAGAACAGTAAAAGACTTGACAAGTGGACTGAAAGGGAAGCCATTGGAAGATTCAACAACAACCCATTTATTTCTCCAATGAACTTTTGCAGGCATAGCATTAAAAAGAGAAACTTTGGCTCTATTTGGTTTGACAGATATAACTCCATCAGCAGCTTTCATCTAGACAAAATAGTACAAAAACAAAGGGATAGATGGCTCAGTACACAAACGACGACACAAGACAAGAAAACAAGTCATATATCGAATGGCATTGGGGTGAAACCATGCAGGTTGACTATGACATAAATCAAAAACTTCAGCAATGAAAGGATCGACAGGTAGTCTCAATCCTGCATGAAAATGCACTAAAGGAATGGGAACAAGAACAATAGACATGCGTTTCACCTCTCCTATTCTATACAACCTATATTTGGTTAGATCGATATCATATTTTTCTACTAACTCTACAACCTCTTCCTTGGAAGCCACATTGTTACTTAAAGGGAATATGACAGAAGTATTTCTCCGAATATTAGAAGATCCTGCCTCACTGTCTTGAGAACTCATGTTTTGTACGCTATCACCAGCCGATTCCCCCCTGGAGATCAGATGGTGAAAACGTAGGTTAGTAGACAAATTTTCATCGATTATTTGGGATAATAAGTTAACATTAGTACTATCTACCATGTGAGTTTCAAGTGGCAAAGTCATGCCAGCAGAATACCCTAGAGATTCACAAGAAATTTCTCTTATATCCATTACCCATTTATCATCTATTCTACGAAGAATCACCTGATAATCCTTACAAATATGCCATCTATCGAAAAACTTGTCATACAAAATTAGGGTTAGAGGATCGAATGCCCTAGAACATTTTACACCAACAGATTTTCTACCCATTCTAGATATACTAAACAGAAACTCGAGAGATACACTCGAAGATGATGTTTACCTTGAAAACGAACTGGTCGAGTGAAAGCTTCCTGTTTTGGTGGAACTTAAACGTCACCAGGCAAGAACAAAATGGGGCTTTCGAAATTCTTGCAAAATGAAGATGACAAGAACTATGGGCAAGAACAAACAAAAAGAGACCAACCGTGTACAAGCCTTGATAGCAATCTAAGCACTTAAGAAGTTGATAGAAAGAACTATGGAAAATGAAAAGGCAGTTTCGAAAAGGAGGGAAGAGGTTAGTAGTAGTTTAAAGAAGTTTTATTTGAATAAATATTCCTTTGCTAGGGGAAAGACACTTGGCAAATCCACTCTCATAAAATAAAAATATTTTTTGTGAGTGGAGGGGACTACTGAAGATAATATGCCACTTGACAAATTGAAATTGACAGCTGTAAATAGCAACTCACCTCGACATTTCACCTCACCTAGGCAGAAACTCACCTTGACAAGCAGGGTGAAAAGCCGAACTAACAAGGTGAAAAGGTGAAAACAAAAATGGGGTCAAGTCACCTCGACACCAATACTTTGCCTCTCAGGATTTTAAATATTAATCCAACAATTACAATTATGACCAGACAAAGGTCAAGAATTACAACACTTGCCTTATAAGGAACCAATGTTACTTGTCTTACACACTTATCTTACAAACTTGGCTTGCAAGCTTCTCATACTTGGGGGCCAAGGAGGTAATACTTTTTTCCTCTATAAATATAACATTTGTGTTCTCCTTACTGATTAATCTCTTCGGAGGGGCAAAAAAGGAGACACACTCTCTGGTTTGCCTTGTTTTTCATGTGGTAGCCGAAGCAACATTTCTTCTCAAATATATCAGCTTCATCTTTGGATTATAATTGGTTTTCCATCTTCAATTCAAAGGTTGGTGATCTTCCGTACACTCTTTCAACTCGTTCGATCTTCAACTTTCGATTCGCGGGTTGATTACTACATCAGGTACATATACACAAGTGAGGGTGGTGTCATGAAGATTAGCGAGGGCTTTCTTATGGTGATGAAAGGGCAGAGGAAGACTACCAAGTTCTATATTTTGCAGGGTTCAACAGTTATAGGTGATGCAGCCATTGTTTCCTCTCCCTAGTCAGATGGTGACGTTACTAGACTTTGGGATATGCGCTTGGTGCATATAAGTGAGAACGGTATGGTTGAATTAAGTAGAGGAGGACTTCTTGATGGGTAAAGCATTAGTAAACTGAAGTTTTGTGAGCACTGCATTTTTGGGAAATAGAGAAGAGTCCAATTTGTTAAAGGAATTCACAACACAAAGAGAACGGGGACCATCCAGAGTGCCTTCTAGGGGAGGTGCGAGTTATATACTGATGAATCATCAATGAATAAGTCTATTCCTATAGCGAAGTTTGAGCATTGCTTGGATTTGGTTGGTGTTCGTTGCTGAAGAATACCCTTAGTGATTTTGTGGAAGTGGTGGAGAATAATTTTTTTTTTGTCGAAATTGGAGATTTTATATATATATATATATATTGAAATTGGAGTTCGTCTTCATACCTTGCACTTCTAGAATTCGTATCAAGGTGGAGATTGTTAGAGATCGTGACTCAAATTCTATTTAGGCCAGACCCATATTATTGGGAGTTGCACATTTTCTTATTCCACAAAGATTTAGGAATGAAGGAAGAAGGAACTTGCTCCTTTTCCTATTCCACATAGGTTTAGGAATGAAGTTAGGAGTCTATATATATGTATATTGTAGGGTCTTTTGAATATAGCATTGATGATTAAAGTTTTTTATCTCCTTTTTGTAACCTGATTCAACAATATTGAATTTCCTTTTCTCTGCTCGTGGTTTTTCCTTTCTAGGGTTTTCACATTAAATCTATGTGTTCTTTTGTTTTCTTTTGATTTCTTGATTGCCATTATCATTCCCAATTTTATAACAGTTTTTTTTTTTTGTTTTTTTAAATCTAATATTTTTTGTAACATCTACTAAAATCTTATCTTAAAAATTATATAATAGTAATGTGTGACAGATTTTTATTTTTTATTTTTTATTTAATACGTGTAATAGATATAGTAAAAATAAGGGTTGGATCATTTTTTAAAGACAAAAATCGGTATATGGAGTATTATAGAAGATTCTATTAATTAGGTCCCAATGTATTTTTTGCCAAAGAATTTTAAATATCAGTTATAATTTTAAAAAATCATAGCATTATTTGTTGTTTATGACTAGAGGGTTAAGATATATTTTTGTTTAGAAGAAGATTAAGGTTATTGAGAAAGAAGGGTGAAAATGTCATTTTATTTTTGTAAGTTGTTATTCTCATTTATTAATTTGAAAGTGAATTCAAGTCTATAATTCATGACTAAAATGCATTTAAAGGTTGTTTTAAGGTGAGCGGAACTCAAAATTTCTCATTTGATATGTTAAGTAAAGGTACTTAAGTAAGTAAGACTACACAGTCTTTTTTAAAAATGTCATTTTTAATGATATTACATAAGAAAAATATTATAAATATAACAATTTAAAAAATTTAAAAAATTAAATATTACTTATCATTAATGTCAAGAAACAACCATTTATGATTAGAGACGGCTTAAAATGAAATATTTAGTTGAGAAGAACATTATGTTATTTAATTATCATAAAAGGAATGAGTGAAGAACAAGGAAGTTGGATTATTTTGAGGGTTACAAATTTTTTTTTTTTTGTCAGACTATTTGGTATTTAAAGTTATTATTTTGACTAATTTGGATTTAGTTTAGATAGTGCGTCTAACTCCTGGGGAAAGTCCTCATCCTAATTCTTACATGTTGCTCACAATGAGTGTCAAAATCGTAACCTCATATAACATTCACAAGACGCTTACCCATTTGTAGAAAACTGAGAGCTTTTTGTAGGTATACAATTAATCGTCTCTAAAAATTATTGGTTTTCCATTGGTTCAAGTGTTAAGTATTGTAATTTATTTAAATATAAATTTGAATTTAAATAATTTAAATAGAAAAATAATTATTGGAAAAGTTATGACCTCATACGAATCGGAATTTTGAATTTATCAAAATGTAAAGTAATTATTGGATATTGTAAAATTTATTAGTTAAAAAAAGAATAAATAATGCATTCACAAATTTTGACCCACGCCACCAATTTAATTTTTATTATGATTTTTTAATATATTTTTTGAATTATAAATCAAGTATTTAAATGTTAAATTATTTTTTCCAATGATAAGGTTTCTTTTTTGTTTTTTTCCTTTTTTTTAATTTTAGGTGTGTGCGTGGAGGGGGGGGGGGGGGGGGGGGGAATTATACTGTATAGTTATATTGGTTGGATCAATTCTTAACCGTTATTATGTTTTTTTCCATATGGTCATTCTAAAATTGACTGATCTCTTTTTCTTCAAAGACCATTCAAATTTATTTTTCCTAAATTAACCCTACATTTCTATTAAAAGTCCTACTCTAATAAAAACTTTTTAGTCAACAATAACTTCTCACGTAATCAATCTCATCTTTCCCCTCCAAAGAAAAAAAAATGTTATGGGTAGTTTAGGAATTATATTTTGATTAGATCACTCGGTATTCAAAGTCGATATTTTGATTAATTCGGATTTGATCGAAATTGTCATAATAGAATTTAACTCTTGCTTTTTTCTTTTTTTTTTTGGAACTCGATATTATTATCAATTAATTCAGAAGAAATTTATAGAAGATGATCTCGCAAAACTGCAGCACATAACTGAAATATAACACAAGATTATTCCGGATGAAATTCAAGTTCAGAATGCCACTTGATAAGCTAGGTAAAATAACTACGATTACCAACTTAGTATGGCCCAGTACTTTTAGAAACAAAATATGTATAATGTGGCCCAATGTATAAAGGGGTTTTGAATATTCTTTCTGATGGAAGTTGAGGATTTTAGGCCCATAGCTGACAATTATAATGGTATTACACACGCACACATTCCCATGGCCTAGTTTTTCAACTCAATTACCTAAAAATTATTTGACCAAAAAAAATTATTAAAAACATAAGTTGTGGATAACAAAGAATAAATTATTAGTGAAAGGTTATTAGTTTAACTCACCATAAAAATAATTTTATATTGTATTTCAATCGTGTATTATAGTTTTTGAAATTTTTTCTTATAAATTCCTCTTAAATTAATCGTTAAGAATGCTAAATAACTACATAAAAATAAAAATATTGATGATTAAATTTACTCATATTTAAAATTTAGTACAAATCAATATTAAATCATGTTTAAAATTTTTCAAAATTTATATATTTGTGTATTTTTTTTTTCCATCAGGTTGAATACCTTTTTCTTTTTCATCATATATATGTATATATATATATTTCATATTGATTACAAATTTTCAATTTTTTTGGTGAATGCCTTTTGTGTTTTTTTATAACCCAAATGACTTTCTTCATCATAGTTCCTTGAAACGTACTTTTTCAAGCCCAAATTGTGCGACCGATTAAAATTAACCACCAAGAATCAACAGTCTAGACTACCCCCTATAAAAGCCCATTATATATATTTATATATATATATATATGTGTGTGTGTGTGTGTGTGTGTGTCATTTTGGATTGGCGAGTTTGTGTGTCTTGTTTGGGTTCAAGTTCAACTTTTTATGTTCTTTCATGTCAGTATCAACAGGTTAAGTATACCTTTCTTGGCCTTTTGGCTAAAATTAAGTATCAACAGGTTAAATGTAATTATTTTAACTCAATCCAATACGATTACATGAATTAGACATAATTATCACCTTTATCCCCTCTACATTTATTATAACAAGTATCAAATTTGAAATGCTTAAGTATATACCTAAATTCCACGTAATGTGGAGTGATGAATCATAAAATAGACCATAATAAAAATTGATAAGACGTTAATGGTGAAATTCATATGTTACCACATTGAAGATATCAATCTTCCTACAATAAATGCTTCTCAAGAAAAATAATCAAAATTATTTTATAATTATTTATTTATACACTTTAAAAGTCAACAAGTCAATGCGCAAGAAGTATCTCTAACTTATAAAGTTTTCAAATAATCTTAATTAAGAGGTGAGGAGAAAATTTCGTGTCTTGAACTCATAACCTCTTTGATCATAAGCGAGGTTGCTACAAATTGAACTATGCCTTTTTGAAAAAAATTGAATTATACATTACTATTAAATATATTAAAATTAAAAACTAAGTCAAATAAATAATTCTTTTATACACATTTAGTTTAAAAAATAAAGGTAAATTGTCATATTTAGTCATTAAATTTTTTATGCATTACGAAATAGGTAATCGATCTTTATTTTTAGCTTTTTATGTCATTAAACTTTTTTATGTAGTGTAAACTAAGACATCAATCTTTATATATAATTCTTTTAAGTCATTAAAATTTTTACTAGTAACTTTTTAAGTCATTAAACTTTTTATGGGTGATTAAGATATGTCTTTTTTTATTGAAAATTATAGAGGTTCAAAGGTACAAATAACTTAAAAGATTAAACACATCTTATCACTCGTAAAAAAGTTTAATAAAATAAAAAATATAAATAAAAATCTGTTACCTATTTTACATTGTGTAAAGGTTTAGTGACTTAATAAGTTATAAATAAATATTGATAACCTATTTTGCATTATATAAAAAGTTTAGTGATTAAAAATATAATATTTTTCCATAATAAAATATTCTATATCTAAATTTAATAGAATAATATATCACCTATAAAATAAAATATTAAAATCCATTAACATTAATTTAATAGGTCTATGCACCAAGCAGGGGTGAAGTCTTCAGGGGAGAGAGTGTATGTCTAGAGTGAGAAAAATCTACCTTCATGCCCCTTTTTTTTTTTTCGTATATTTATTGCTAATTTGAAATTTCTTTATTTGAAAATTAATAACAATTTGAAAAAACTGAAGCAATATGAGTTAATAATGATATACGACTATACGTTAATTATTCAAAGAAAAGATAACAAGCAGAAAACAAACCAATAGAAAACAAGTAGACTCTAGGATAATGACTATTTTGCATAAGACTTTGTCATAAACTAATTATTTTTATTTTGAAAATTTTGTCATTTTAGTCTCCATATTTTTATTGTTTGCACAAATAAATTTTTATTTATTTATTTTATTATCAAATCCCAATTTAATTTTTGATTGGATAAAAGAGTCATTCCAATAAAATTTTAACAATTTTAGCTATTAAAGTACACATAGAAAGCTCGTGTAAGTATCATGAGAGGTATTTTTATCATTTTTGGTCTCATTGACTAGCTCAAATCATAATGAAATCCTAATTTCTTCCAATTTCATTCTACTTTTTAATTTCTTCTAATTCTGATTATTTCACTTCTTAGGTAGTTTGATTGGAAGAAATGAAGATTTCATTAAGATATGAGCTATTAAATGAGATTATAAATGACAAAAATACCTTTATGTGACTTAATTATACATGCTAGGCACGTAAATTTTGTTGGTTAAAAATTACTAAAATTTTACTAAAATGATCTCTTTGTCTAATAAAAAATAAAATACGGACTTGAAAAACAAAAGATAAGACCTGTTTGTCTAAACGATAACAATATAGAAAGTAAAGCGACCAATTATTTATTATTTTATTATTTTATTGTTATAGAAAATGATGTAATCTTTACCATTTAGTTTTGAGAGATAAGGGGAAAAAAAAATCCAAAATAGTGAAAGAACACATCAAAATAATTTAGAAATTACATATTATAGAAAAACAAAAAAAAAAAAAAAAAAAAAATCTCTATCCTAACATTAAATTCTTTGATAAGAGTAAATAGTCATATATATCATTTTTTTTTTCAAAAAGAAGATTGTATTAATATAAGCATCTATATATTCCATATACTTGTATTTAAAGTGTCAATGCATAATATATATATATATATATATATATATATATCTATAATTTGGAATTTCCACATAATTTTAAGAGGTGAAAATATATCTACAATTGCAAATGTACACATCAAAATAATTGAAGGACATTTTATTATAAACATCTATATATTCCACATGCTTATAGTCAATGAGTCAATGCATAATAAAGTTTATATAATAAAGTTATCTATAACTTGAAAAATTTCCACATGATTTTAAGAGGTGAAGAGAAAATTCATCTATAATTACAAGTGTACATATCAAAATAAATGAAGGAGAGGTAATTTTGACATATTTATGTACATGAAATTGATATTGAGTACTGATGAATTATAAAATAAACCACAATAAAAATTAATAAGATCATTGATGGTGAAACCTATATGTCATGACATTGGAAAAATCAATCTCTTTATCTACAATAATGCTTCTCAAGTAAAAAGAAAAAAGAAAATCAAAATTTCTTATAATCCCTTAGCTTTCACGTTTATAAAGTCAATAAGTCAATGCATGAGAAGTATCTATAATTTATAGACTTTTCAAAAAATTTTAAGAGGTTAGGAGAAAATACTACAACAGTAAGTGTACACATCAAAATAATTGAACGAGAACATAATTCTCAATATGTTTATATATATATATATAAAGAGAGAAAAAAATTATATGAATAAATGTTTAACATAGAACGATAATTTAATAATTCAATTATTTACTCATTTAATTATCTAAGTTAATAACTTGTTAACTCAAAAACTCGTTAAATTATCTATTTACCTGAAATAATAAAATTTTAAATTAGAATTTAATTATACATTACTATTAAATATTTTAAAATTAAAAATTAATTCAAATAAATATTTTTCTAATATACATTTAGTTACAGAAATAATAAAGATAAATTTTCATTTTTAGTCACTAAACCTTTTAGTTAGTACAAAATAGGTCCTCAATATTTATTTTTAACTTTTTATGTCGTTAAAATTTATATGCAATGAAAAAATAAGTCCTCAATATTTATATATATAATTTTAAGTAAGTAATTTTTTTATGGATAACTTTCTAAGTCATTAAACTTTTTATGGGTGAATAAGATATGTCCTCTTTACCAGAAATTATAGAGGTTCAAAGGTACAAATAACTTAAAAGATTGGACACCTATCTTATCACCAGTGTAGAGTTTAATGACTTAAAAAGCTATAAATAAAAATTGATGGCCTATTTTGCACAACATAAAAGATTTAGTAACTTAAAAAATTATAAATAAATATAGATAACTGATTTTGCGTTATATAATTTTTTTTTTTTGAACACATAAATAAAAAGTTTAGCGACTAAAAAAATAATATTTGGCCTTCATAAAACATTCTAAGTTTTAAATTTAATAGAATAATATATTACCTATAAAATTAAATATTAAAATCCATTAAAATTAATTAAATAGGTCTACGCAGCAGGCAAGAGTAAAGTCTTTAAGGGAAGGAGAGCGTGTCTAGAGAAAAGTTGAAGCAATATGAGTCAGTAACAATATACGATTGTACGTTGATTATTAAAAGAAAAGATAACAATAAGTACAAAACAAACCAATAGAAAATAAGAAGAATTGAGAATAATGACTATTTTGCTTAAGATTTTGTTACAAACTTATTGTTTTTATTTTGAAAAATTAGTCTCTATATTTTTAGTGTTTGCACAAATGAATTTTTATTTATTTGTTTTATTATCAAATCCCAATTTAATTTTTGATTGGACGAAAGATTCTTTCCTATAAAATTTGAACAATTTCTGCCACTAAAGATTCTTTGTTAACAATTTCCACTAAATTTCAGCCAATAAATTTTTAACAGTTTTATAATTTCTGGTCCCATTAACTAACTTAAATCTTAATGAAATCCTAATTTATTCCAATTTCATTTAATTTTTCAATTTCTTCTATTCGGGCTATTTTCCTTCTGAGTTATTTTGATTGGAAAAAATAAAAATGTCTTTAAAATCTAAGTTAGTTAATGAGATTATAAATGACAAAAATACCCTTTATGTGACTTATACATGTTTGACACGTGAATTTCGGTAGTTGAAAATTATCAAGGTTTTACTAAAAGGATTCCTTTGTCTAATATAAAATAAAATATGGTCGATAAAAAAAAGGTAGAACCCATTTGTCTAAACAACAACCAATTTTTCTGTTATTTTTATTATTTTATTATTCAATAAAATGATGTAATCTTTACCTTTTTTGAGATATATATATATATATTCCACAATAGTGAATGAACACATCAAAATAATCTAGAAATTATATATTATAGAAAAAAAAATTATCCTAACATTAAATTTTTGATAAGAGCAAATAATCATATATCATTTTTCCATAAAGAAGATTGTATTATTATAGTCATGTATATATATATCTAAAATTGGGTAATAATATGTACAATCATCAATTGCGGCATTCCAGTTCTTTTGGGGGAGAGAACCTCTGGCGTTTCTTGCTCCAATAATGGAGTCTATCATTCTGGTGTGGCATCTTACTTGCTGTCTTGTTTTTTCAAAAGGATATCACTTTGTCCTAAATTTCCATAATCATCTATATAATTTTAAAATTGGGAAATATGGTGGATTTGGACTCCAATCTTTCAATCATTGATATAATTGGTTTTTTTTTCTTTATTTTTAATTTAGTAAATCTCCAATATATAATAAGTTAGTGTATTTTTAAAATTGCGAACTAATAGTGATGTAGTAATGATAATTGGATGGTTGCATTATTTTGATACGCAGAGATATGAAATATTGCAGATGGAGATTTGTGGCCAATTGGATAGGGAAGGGCTAATTTGTCTGATCAGTTTGTGTCTGTATATGCATGGAATGGGGACCTATCATTCTGGTGGGCTTCTTAATTACTTGCTGTCTTGTTTGTTTAAAGGACATCCCTTTGTCCAAAATTTTCCATAAATTTTTCCAGGTCTACGCACCAAGAAGGATTGAAGTCTTTA
>JAXGGT010031330.1:0-10139 GCA_035583425.1 Marsdenia floribunda
TCACACAAGTTTTTTTTTTTTTTTTTTTTTTTTTTGTTTTGAAATATATATTTGAAATTATTATTTTTAGAAAGGAAAATTAGTTATTTTAGTTTTCATACTATTATCGTTCAGACAAATAAGTTTTAATTTTTTTTTATTTAATAAAATTTGTATATATATATATGATTATAATAATTAAATAAATAGTAACCAAACATATAAATTGTAATTTAAATCATATTTTTCATTGATATGATAAAACAAATGCATGGTAAAGATATGGTAAAGATATTATAAACTTATAACGTATAACATACTATCTTTGCAAAGTGGCCTCTAAGAGTTGAATATCCAAAAAAAAAAAAAAAAAAAAAACACAGGTGACTGAATATATATATATATATGAAGGCATACTAAAAAGTTGGATATAATCAATTCATTCTTATTCCCCAAATGCATGTTATCTGCTTTATCCATGCAACAGACGGCATGGACATGAGTGGGTTACTTTTAACACAGATATGGTGATCTCGAATGTAACCAAACAGCCTTTTCTCTCTAATTGTATATATAACTGAGATACTACAATCAACTTTTCATGAACTATACAGAAAATGATTTTGGATGTTATGGCAGGAAGAAGGATCTTCAATTGTCAGTATATTATATGCTCTTGCTCATGCTCAATTTAACAATTAGCCAGATAACCTGAGTTTAATGGCCTGGTGAATCTGTTAGACCCTCTCATTGAGTCATCATTAGTTTCTGAAGCTGCTCAATCATCTCTCTGTTAACTCAAGGAAAGCGATACATACATCATTTATATATATATATGTATATGCAGAGAGAGAAATAAATATTGCTGAAAATCAAAATCTTGAAAACAAAGTGAAAATGTTCAGAATGAAAACTAAAAAATACTCCTGGAAAAATTACATGGGATCAAAATAAATATCATCAAAACAAAGTTCCTTCCATTGTTGACCGAAAATTCAGCAGAAGTTTCTTAACATATGCCATCTGATTTCTCATTTTTTAACCTGGGAATCAAGATTTCTGGAACAGGAAAATATCAGACTGAAAAAGTTTTTTCAAGATTCAAGCTTTTTAACATTATCAATTTTTACAGGAGAAAAAGGAATTAAGGAAGGGAAAGGAGTTAGAATTTACCTCTCATGATCCATCCATCCAGTTCTGGTGGCCAGAGAAGCTCATTGAATACTGAAGGCCTTCGTTTCCAGCATCCATTTGATCATCAACAATTTTTTGAAATGAATTTGACAAACTGTCACTGTAATTTTGTACCTCAAGTCTTCTCAAGGTAATAACTGAACCAAATCTGGCAGGGAGTTCTCGAAGTTTAAGACATTTTCTGACAAGAAGTTGTTCGAGGCAAGGGAAGGATTCATCGGACACATTCCATTCTTGAACGGATGAGAATCTGAAATCAAAGTATTTCAGCTGCAAGAATTCATCATCTTCCACATCCCATCTGTCATTCTCCAAATTTGCTTCCAGTTTCAAAACTTCAAGATTCCTTAGCTTTCCAATCGATGATATCATAGCACCTGATAATCGTCGCCATACAGTCAAATTCAGTTTCTTGAGAGTTAATGGGAAGTCCAATGTAGAGGGAGAAATAACTTCCTTCACTTTTCTCCAATGAGAAAGAACACGTAATTTAAGAGATTCAAGCTTCTTTAAGTAGCTCGATAGACGAAAACAACGAGAACATTCTAAACCTAATTTCAGTATGTTCCGTAAACTTTTAGCTACCCTTTTGAATGATAATTCATCATAAAAATGTACTGTAGTTAAAGTCTCCAAATTTGTCAATGGAGAAGACATGTTAGGCACCAACATATCATAACATTCTATATATTGAATAGCGCATTTGCTTGCAAATATATGCCGTAAACTTGTCATTTTAATCACAGCACTGGGTAAGACCACTGATACAACCCCATGTGAGCACAGAACTTCCAAAACTTCCAGTCTCAAAAGGTTGACTATAGATGGTGGGATTCCAAATCTACAAACAACTGCCAACAGTCTTAGATGAATGAGTTGTGTTATATAATGAAAACTGCTTTTGTGGCAATAACACTAGTCAGGTCTAGTACTCTTATTAGTTTCAACTCTTTAAGGAAACCAGGGGTACCATAATCATAAGGAAACCATATCACAGAAACCAGTAATGATCGGAGACCTGGAACAATCAGTTTGGAATGAAGAAAAGGCCCCAGTTTATCATGGACACTGATACGGTAATGTTCATTGTATAGGGTAGAAGAATGATCAGACACGTCATTTGGAACTAGCAAAAACCTTTCTTCTTCAACTTTGATCAGGCATAACTGGTGCAACAAGTCATGAACACGACACTTCTTGATCCCATTTCTAGAACTTCTCTGGGCAACAAAAACTAGGCTTCTGGAAACTAATTCCATCAAGTACTCTTTGGCTACTACCTCCCTGGTTTTCTTCCCATCAATCTGCACAAATCCCTCGGCTATCCAAAATTGGATCAACTTCTTGGCATCAATTATTTGATCTTCTCGAAATGCTCCAAAATAAAGAAAGCAGGGTTTTAGATACTCCGGTAAATGTTTGTAACTCAGTTCTACTATGTCCATGCAGCCTTCACTTGCAATAAGTGGTTTTAGATTTTCAGAAATTAGTTTCCAAGACTCCACATTCTTATCTTTTTTAAGGAGACCTGCAACCACAACAACAGCCAAGGGTAGCCCTTTGCAATTTTCTGCAATCGACTTTCCAATTTCATATAAAGTTGGAGGACAACAATCTCCATGGAATACCTTCATTTGCAATAACTTCCAGCTTTCTTCATGTGAGAGCGGATGAAGTTCAACAATTGAAAAATTAGCTTTAATTTTCAAAGCAACATCACGATTTCGACTTGTGAGCAAAATTCTGCTTCCATTTCTGTCATCAGGAAATGAAAATTGCAAATCACGCCATGCCTCAGCATCCCACATGTCATCCAGAACAACTAGATACCTTTGTCCCTTCAGGCATTTTCGGAGCTGATCAGCCAAGTCTTCCTGAGTTAGACATTGGTATAGCTCTGGAGACACAGTCTCACCAATATCTTCCAGAATGTCTCCAAGTACCTTTTTAATGTCATATGCTTGAGAGATGCAGCACCATCCAAGTTTAGTAAAACGATGCTCAATACACGTATCTTGAAAAACTCTCTGCGCTAGATGTGTCTTACCTTGTCCAGGCATCCCAACAACAGCAACAATGTTAAGCCCAGCCTCTCCTACTAAAAGACAATCAATAATTCTCTGTTCGTCCTCTATAAATCCCACCTTGAAATCATCCTTAGTTGTTGCATTATAAGCTTCTTGTTGTCTGGGAAGTACGAGTTGGAAATCCAATTTGGCACTCATGACTCTATTGTTGTACATATGATCATTGTGTCTAGTCTTTGATAGTTCAGTCTTAATAGACTGAATCTTTTCTATTGCATTAGAAATATGCATCAGATTAGACCAAATGGGAATATCAGTGGATGATAAACAGAAGTCTGTAACACAGTCCACAAGGTATGCTATGTCGACTGCCTGGACCCAAGTATCTCTCAGTTCCTTGTGCTCATCATGTAGCTCAAAGATATCCATGAGAGAAGGCCTAAGAAGTGATAGCTCCTCGTGGACTATTGCAATTAGATGCTTCTCAAACGGGAACAATCCCGCCTCTGCCTCAAACTTCTTCTGCAGATTTCCCAAGAGGAAGTCAAAATGTCCCATTGTGTTCGTCTTAGGGGCATTTTTCCATGACAAACCCGGAATCTGATGAACATGAAGCTGTTTGATCTCTGCTTTGGCTTCGTTAATCTTTTTTAGAAAATCATTAAGAAGAGGGTTCCTTCTCTCAGCAACATCTTCGCTCAGTTTCTTCAGACACAGTGAGCAAATCAAAGATTTTGCCTGGTCAAGCAAAATATTTGTTTTTGAACAAATTAACTTCTCATCTTCAGCATCTGCCTTTGGTGGATCCACAAGTAATGCTGCCCAAAATGCCAGTCCCTCTCTGAACATATCAAAACGATCATCCGTGGACACAATAAATTTCTTTAGAATCATTTTGGTGAATTTCTGAACCGTGTTTCGCATCAGAAGAATTTCAGATACGTCTGATGGCCTTAAAACCTTTATAACTAAGATATAGGCTTCTACCTTCTCCAGAATGCTGAGATTGAACTTCTGCAGTGAAGAAGAAACCATAGCAAATGGCTTCTCATCCTTCTCATCAACCCAATACAGAATAACTATAGCTGCTGCAGTATTAACCCAAGGCTCAAAAAACTCCAAGAAATTTTGCAAATTTTCATCAAGATTTGTCATTTTCCTAGCAATTATGGGAGCATAGTTTAACATCTGTTCAAGGATTTGCAATTGTTTCTTCACGTGGACAATTAAATTTGGTTTTAATTTCTTGAAATCTTTTAGTTTCAAGAGTATAATGTTGATGAAGGCGAAGATACGATACTCCCCAGTAGAACAATTACCTTGCAACAACCGATCAACTATTCCGAGACAGAACTCCTTGAGATGAGGCTTGATGTTCTGATGTATGGTTTCCAGAAACTTGGAAAGACCAGATTTCCATTTAGCAAAGTAAATCCCGCTAGATCTAAAAACTCGATTATCTGCGAAAGCCGCTGCTAACTTTTGAATTCGTTCTGCTTCGGTTTCAGCCATAGTTTGAATATCATCAAGGGATTCAGATCTAAACCCATGATTTAGCAAGAGTATGATGATCATTTGCTGCAACTTCACCTCTTGTTGCACGGTCCAAATTTCTTGCCGCGTGAATGGAGCAAACCGAAAATCTGAAGTCCAAATTTCTTGCTGCAGGTCTTCTAGAGTATGAAGCTGAACAAGCAAAGACTGATAGGGGATCGATTTACTTGTAACTCTTGGTTCCGCTTGAAGCTCTTCTTCTTTAATGACTTGATCATCAGAGCTTGAATGAGTGTCCATGGCCATGGGTTAGAGGATGAAGCAAAATTTGAACTTAGACACATACGAATCACTGAATCTCAATCTGGAAGAACTAGAGAACTTCTCTCCAGAAAAATGGTAGTCGATCAACTTTTTCAGTGTTGCTTTGACAAGAGTGAGGGAAAAAAAAAAAGAAAGAAGACCTTTTGCACGAATTTCAATCAAACTACTGAGCAATAGAAAATTTATAAGAATCTTCCTTTTTTTTTTTTAAGTTGAAGTCATGAATGATTACTTCAAGAACCAGTATTGTATGACTTCGAGCTTTTGATTCAGCATTCCCCGTCCGAAATGGACAATCAGATTCAGTTCCAGTTCAATTCCTGTTTGATTTGGTACTGAGTTTTTTAGACATGGCAGCCTGAAAGTGAACAGCATAGGTGTCTTAAAGAATTCTTCATTCGAATATTAATTAGTCTTATATTATTTTTTTTTTTTATAATATAATATAATTTTAAAAAGAATTCTAAATGGGTTGATACCAACTTACGCATTTTTGATTATGTTATTTATTATTATTTAATGAATTAAATTTTTATAATTCTTTTATAAAATTTTTAATTAATTTAAATAAAATATAATTTAAAAATTAAGTTATCTAAATAAAATATAATTCGAGAATTCAAAATATTATTATAAGAATCAAATTCTACATATTATATATATATATATATATATATATATTAATAAAGTATAACATAAACAATGGACTATATTACTTATTATTATTTAAAAATAAATTTTAAATTTATATTCTTAACAAAAATATGATATTGATAAATATTCTGAATCTTTTAAAATATCTAAAAATAGATGAATTAAAATTTTTTAAAAACGTATGCTATTAAAATATTTTCCTTCATTCCACATATAGATAGATTATAATTCTTTAAAATTTTATTATTTAATTAGGAATTCCTCATTATCTTTTCATATAGAATTTTTTTTTAAAAAAAAAAAAAAAAAAAAAATCTTTTTATATCATTTTTTTTTTAACAAACAATTAAATTTTTTTTAAAATACTTTTCAAGATGTATTGGAACTATTTTTAAAAAAATGTAATATCTTAATCTTGGGATACTCTATACTTTTAAGTTGAGGATTTTTAATAAGTATTATTTAACGTTATCTATCCATGAATTCTATATATACATATTCTCTTCTTTTTTATTCTTAATAATCGTAACATCTTCCACTACATATTTATAAATAGTCAAATTATATTTTATTGATCAATTCGCTTAAAATTATTTTTAGAGATTCTATTAATATAGTTGTGATAAAGGTAAATTAGTTATAATCTTTCTTTTTTATTTTTATTTTTATTTTTATTTTTTTGTGTTTCACAATGATTTTTTTAGTCTTTTGAATTAAACTTTTTAAATTATATTTTATTTTACTATTTTTGAATAATTTTTTATTTATGAGACTAATATTTTAGTAAGCTAAATAATAATATGGTCTTTTAACATGACTAATACTAGTTACAAATTTCACAACTAACCATCCCTTCATTTTTTATTATTTGAAAAAAAAAAAAAAAGTTTAATTATACTTAAAACAAACTCATACAATAACATAAATAATTATTCCTATAAATCTCCATAATTGTTTAAAATATAAACACATAAAGAATTTTGCGCACTCACTTCTAGCAACTTAATATTTTCCTTGAATATTTTTTACTATACTATGTCTTCTATTATGACAAATTATATTTATTGTTTATAATTGAATTATTAAAATCATATTCTCTTAATCAACATAATAACTCTAATGAACATAGTGTAAAGTTAAAAAAGTACATTGTTCCGAATCTAAAAAATATGTTTATTTAATATGCGAGTCATTTAAGTAAATCAAGCAAATTAAATCAATTTTTTAATATATATACACATATATTTACATTATGTATTTGAAATCTTACGTCTCATTTTCAAATAATTTTATTTGTAGAAGTTTTCAATTTTGATAAAAAAATTTTGGATGATGTTTTAGGTTATAACATCGATTACTTATTTCTTTGTGTGTCCTTATCTAAAAATCATGCATTTTTAATTTAATCATGTGTTATTATTTTACATATATTTTAAATGTTATGTTTTTTTATATTCACAACAGCTTTTATTAATTTATTCAATTATTGTTGTCTTTAATTTGTATGTAGAGTATATATAATTTTAAAATAATTTTATATATACTTTAAATTAATATTTTTAATAAATAACTAATAATATTTTAAATTACATTAATAAATTATAAATTTTTAAAATAATACATGAATAGTTAATAGAGTTATATTATTTTTTTTTATATTATTTCTAAAAAAATAATAGATTTATATTACACATATTATATATATATATATATTAATACAATTAAAATTAGTAACTTTTCATATGTAATTTTTTTGTCCAATTAGACCTTAATATTTTATGTTTTATACTATTATGTATTTTTTTTAATATAAAATATAGTAAAACAATTCATGTTATTGTTATTTAAAAAGAATATATATATATATATATATATATATTTAGAGAAGAATATATATTTTTAAGATTTACAATATGAAAAGTATTTTAAATATTAATAATATCATTATTTTCACTAATATTTACCAATTTAGAAAAAAAACAAACTAAAACAAATATAGAAATATACCAACAAAATATAATTATATGTACAAATTTTAATATTACTTTGAAAATAATTAGTAATTTAATGGCTACCTTCATAACACAAATTGTACAAAATTTTATTTTAATATAAAAAATATCTTAAGAAATTAAAAATATTTTGAAAGATAAACGAGTATCACAAATTATCATTATAATATTTAAATCTTTTATTCTCAATCATTATTTTTTAAATAGGCATAAATTAATCTTTACCAAAAAACAAAAATATTCCTTCACACTTTTATGCGATAGAGTTAAATATAATGAATAAATTAATAATTTTAATAAATAATCTAATATATGGTAGGGATTAATTTTAATATATGTTTTTTGAAATAATATTATTTATTGGTAAGTTTTCACAGTATTTAGTTTTCTATATGTCTTACTAAAATATTAATTCCATAAATAAAAAAATCATTCAAAAAATTGGAGAATAAGATATAATTCAAAAAGTTTAATTTAAAGGACCAAAAAATCATCTTGAAACACAAAAGAATAAAAATCACAAAAAAGAATTGTAAATAATTTAAATTTATTACAACTATATTTAATAGAAACTTTAAAAATTACTTTAAATAAATTGATCAATAAAATACAGTTTGATTATTTATAAATAAGTAATGGAAGGTGGTACAATTATTAAGAATAAAAAAGAAGAGAATATATATATATATATATATAATTTCATACTTAAATGGATAGATAACGCTAAAGAATACTTACTAAAAATTTTCAATTTAAAAGCATAAAGTATCTCATGTTATATATTTTAAAATAGTTTCAATACATCTTGAAAAATATTTTAAAGAAAATTTATTTTTTGTCAAAATAAAATAAGAGAAAAGAATAAAAAATTTATATATGAAAAGATGATCTAGGAAATTCATAATTAAATAATAAACTTTAAACAATTAAAATCTACGTATGTGTAGGATGAACGAAAAGATTTTAATATGCATATTCTTTAAAAAAAAATTAGTCCATTAATTTTTAGACATTTTAGAAGATTTAAAATATTTATTAATATCATATATATATATTGTTAACAACATAACTTTTAAAATTTATTTATACTTTTAGAGCATTTATATACATTTATATATGCAATAATAACAAGATAATTTAAAACTTTCATATATTAAATATCTTTCAAAAAAATTAAGAAATGATTCAATGAAATTAAATTAATAATTTATGCTAATAAATAATTAATACATTTAAACATAATTATTTTAAAAAATATAATTTTTAAATATATTACAACTTTTCTTAGACATTAATTATATTTAATATAACAAATTATTAATAAAAAAAATGTTTTATTTAAAAAAAATGATAAAAATTTCTTATATAATCTTTTCTGTTATGTATAAATTTAAATTAATAAAAATAAATTTTAATTTTAAAAATTAAAAATATAAGATTTTAAACTATATTTTTATATTTATATATACATATAAAAATAACAACTAAATAAAAGTGTTTTATTCTTTTATATATAAAAATTATAATTAAAAATAAAATTAAAAATTATTCTTAGTGAGGCAGAAAAATGTTAGGTGGAATATTTTGATTGATTTGATGCACAAAATGACCTTGATTAGGTCTTGTATAATAATATTTTCTCGAAGTATAGAACTTGGTGTACATTGTAGGGTTTACAAATTTTAATTTATCTTTTAAGGTTTAAAGTTTAAAATTTTAGATTAAAAGTTTTGGAACTTTATGTATTATTTTTTTAAAAAAATTGTGCAGTATTGATGTCTTTTATATTAAAATAAACTTTTATATATAATTTTATATAGGTAAGAAACAAGTTTATTAACTATTTTTAAGATAATATGAAAAATTTTAAGTCTAAACCTTAAAATTAAATAAAAAATATTAAAAACATCAATAATGGACAATTTTTTTATTTTTTAAAAAAAATAATAGAGAAAGCTCCAAAACTTTTAATCTAAAATCTTATACTCTAAACCTTAAAAGATATATAAAAGAATAAAATATTTTTATTTAGTTGTTATTTTTATATGTATATATAAAAATGTAATTTGTCAAGAAAGTATAGCTTAGTTGGTAACAAACCTCACTCATAATTTAAGAGGTCATGAGTTTGAGACATGACAAAGGAAAAAATGTCTCTACAATTTTTTTTTTTAAATGTGATTTAAAATCTAAATACTTTTTAGTATTTAAAATTAAAAATTATTTTTGTTAATTTAAATTTATACATAACAGAAAAAGTTATATAAGAAATTTTTATCATTTTTAAAAAAATAAAACTTATTGATTAGTAATTTATTATATTTGGTATCTAAAGAAAAACTGTAATATATTTGTGAATTATATTTTTTAGAAATAATTTTGTTTTAATTATTATTTTGAATAACAATTGATTGAAGAAGGTGATCATTTTTTTTTTTTTTTTTGGTTATTAATT
>JAXGGT010031340.1:0-13770 GCA_035583425.1 Marsdenia floribunda
TGCAATGACAATAAACAAAGCACAAGGACAAACTTTAGATTTTGTTGCTCTTTATTTACGTGAACCAGTTTTTTCTCGTGGACGATTATATGTAGCCTTATCTAGAGAAAAATCCAAGAGATTCATTAAAGTCCTAATTAGACCATCACAACTATCAGAAGGTGGAAGCAATTTAACTAAGAATGTTATTTTCCGAGAAATATTTTTAGATTCTCAGCCAATTTAACTTACAATTGCCTCATCGACATCTTCTCTCGTCTTTCCACTAAAGATTAATGGCAGCGAGCTATGTTAGTCTGCAACTTGTGGATCAATATGTACAAGGATTCGTATCTCCACTTGGTATTTGATCTCAAAACTCACTCCCACTCAATGTTTGTCAATAGAATGTTTGACTTTCTTAGTATAGTGTTTATTGAATCTGACTACAATTTGTGGTAATTTCCTTTTCTATAATTATAAATTTTAGTCGCTGAGGGTATTTTTCATATTGTAGTGGGCAGCTGTGACTACTCTAAGTCAGGATATGACTAGGAATTCCGGAGGTTCTATTCTGGACCACCAGTGCTTGTGGTTTCCTAGGTTACATGCAGTATGCTATCCTCGTTGAAAAGGACTTGACGCGACTAAAAGGTACTTCCAATTTTTTTTTTTTTTTTTTTTTACTTGTTGTTTTATAAAAATTAAAGCATTGTTTGTTGTGACATAGTAGAATAATAATAAAAAAATTCTCTTTCTTAAAATATATTATTATTTTAATACTAATAAAGTGTACTAAAATCAACTTTAACATATATTTACTCTTTAAAATAAGGGAGTAAATGATTTATATCTTTGTAATTTGGTCGGGAATTAAGAATTCAAATGGTCTAATCCGCCACCAATCATTGTCACACTAGCTGAAACCTCAGACCCGTTGATCCATTAACTTCTTCTGTGACCAATGTAAATTTGCAGATGTGAGCTATTTGTCCAATGGATTTCTTGAGCAAGAATTGGATTGGATACGGAGCATGAAGGGTATACGTCTGAAAGACCTTCCGAGGAATTTCTGGAGAACAACAAATCCGGATGACTATATGCTTAAATTTTTTCTCCAACAAATCCGGAGCATATTATGTAATTTATATAAACTTTTTAAATTTTTAAATCTCTATATAATTTATTTAATTATTGTATTTATTTAATGTTTTAATTTTAACCTTTCAATTTCTTACCATTTTTTTAATTCTTTAATTCTTATCATCATTTTTATTAGATTCTTCCATATTTCTTAATTCAAGTAGCTTGCCCCTTTCATATAGTTCGAATAATTCTTATTATTTGAATTAATTTCAAATAATTTTTTATGTTGAATCTATTCCATTTCAAAGTTTTAAGTTTCTAATATTTTTCTATTTCACCCACTAAAATACTTTAATTCATATGCTAATAATTAAATATAATATATAAAAATTATTAATTTGAGTTATGTCATAAAAGAAAAAACATAAAAAATAATAATATTTAGAGTAGTGTAAAAAAAAAAAAAAAAAAAAATCAGATTACCAAATTTTGATGATATACTAATAATTTGAAATTTAAATAAATATATATTAAAGATATACTCTATTCACGATACGTAATATGTTTTTCAATTTTTAAATAATTAAATCTCAAATTTTAATAATAATTATTGTATAAACATTTTAATAATAATTTTAATTCATTCTCAAACATTTTAATTAGTATAAACCTTTTCCTTTTCCTTAATAATCTTATCAATCTTTTAAATTACTAAGACATTTATTGTTATTATCAATCTTTTAACATGTTAATTGGATATGTATTATGATATTTTTAATTTTGAGATATTTAGTTTAAACATCTTAATGAAAACTTCTAAATAGCAATTATTATCTCATGGCAGCTGGGAAGGAGTTGAAGGCTGGACAGGATACTATTCAAAAATACTACTTCATTCAGAAATAAGATTTCCAAAACTAACGTACCTTGGATTAGCAATTATATATTGGCTGCACTATTATTTATTTATAATGATGTTTCTACACAAGTAATAATAGAAGATTTTAATTGTCAAAATATATATCAAAATATATATGAATAGAAGACAATATATAATTATAAATTCTGTATAATTATCTCATTTAATGAGATAAAAAATTATCTCATTTAATTTTAACGTTTATTACTGAGGGAATTCTTCAAGACGAGGCAGGAAAAAAGAGCGAGCAACGGAATAATAATGCATTCAAGAAGTCACATGTTTTCTCTATAATTGGAAAGGTCTCTACTACTGATTTCCATATTTTATTTTAGAGATAAAAAATTATACATAATTTATAATTAATTTATATCATCCCTCTCCCAAGATACGTGTGTATATAATTAATTTATATATGTATTTATGTGACTAATGCATTCACCACATAGATTCATTAATTCACTATAGAAAAACGAAGAGACATAGATCTAAAAGATTATAATTCAAATCTTATCTAAAATTACATACCTTATTGTTATGATACTTCTTTTTAAAAATTAAAATCATTAAATCCCATATAAATTACACACATATCTGATGTGATAAATATACAAACATAAATATATACGGATATACACACGTATCTCATATGATTATACATCTTTTATATCCAGACATATATATACCTACAAAAATATTTCTTTACCTCTTTAAACGTATTAAAAAAAAAAAAACGAAAGAAAGAGAGTATAACTTGAAATTGAAGTTATAAAATTCAATTTGAGGGCCCCCCACTGAAAATTCTGAATTTTATTTCTCAAGCAATATTGGTATTCTGCTTTGGTTACCCCAGTCCCGTTTGCCAGTTGCATAATTGTCCACCACTACTAAAGCAACTACCAATATATGACGATTTGTATCTTCATTTTAATAAACTTTTAAATTAAATTTGCTAATGATTCATGAAAGGCAGTTGGATGGATGATTAATTAATTAATTATAATTAATAATAATAATAAAAATTCTACATCTCCACATTCTAATATATATAAGATATATTAATATTAAAAATATATTAAAATCTAAAAAACTTCTAAATATTATTTTAATAATTTTTGCAGGAGGTAGAAAGACAAGATTTGCAACAAATTCTTGATCATCAGCAATCCCATCATGTCTTTCGGGTACATATACAGTTCCCTGGCCATTATTCTGCAATCCAGAAAGCCCCTACAGTTTGTATCTTACTTTTAATTACCTTTTAAATGAAATTTGCTAATAATTCAAGAAAGGTAGCTGGATGGATGATTAATTAATTAATTATAATGAATAATAATTAAAATACTACCTCTCGACATTCCTAAAATATATATATATACACTTCACCGCAAGCAACAAAAATTACAACATCAACAGAAACGTCTGGCAACAACAACAACAAGGTAACAATCTTTTGTTAAGATATCTTTATTGGTAACAATATTTTCAACCTCTTACAGATAGTTTATCTGCTTTCTCGACTAGTTTGGTTTCTCGGAGGTAAAGGCTCTATTATTCTGTAATTTGCATTATTCGTTAATCTAATGTTTGTTCTGGAAATTTTTAGTGGGCATACCGCTGTGAACATTGGTTCTCTTCACATTTAATTTCTCTTCGACATTTTTGTTTATGACATTGATACTTCTTTTTTTTTTTTTTTTTTTTCCCCTCAATTTCTTGCTCTGTACTTTTCTTTCAATTGTTGCTACTTTTGAATTACTTCCAAGTGCTTGATTGTTCTTTCTTATTTGCTGCCTATGGGTGAAGTTAATTTTCTTGAATCTCACTGCACTTCCATTGCTGAAAATGTTTATTTACAATGATGGCCCTGTTGTCAACTTTATTAAACAAGTAGATAGTTATGGAATGCTTTATTTCTTGAAAAAGTTTTGGACTTTTTATATATGTAATCCCAACACCTTTCTTTTTCTTTTCTTTACTTTTCTTCCGGAACCCGCAATTACGATCTTTTGTTAGATGAAACCTACAAAATCAAAATCAGGTATCTAGGATAACTTTTCTGGTGGTATCTAAAAATAAAGGTAATTCTTAGTCCCCCACTCGGTCAGAGAGGTAATTCCCCTAATTGAGCTTTGAAATCTTTCGTCTCTTTATGCTGCAAAATAGCCTAACACTGACCTTTATTTCTTTTTTTTTTTTTTTTTAAAAAAAGCTTTACAATAAATAGTTATGGGACATACAACCACTACGTCCCTCACTGCACCATCTAGAACTCTGTGTTTGATTCGTTCTTTTCTTTTTTTTTTTTTTTCCCTCCTCAATCCATCTCATTCACTATAAGGGCCCAGCTAGAAACAATATACCACCCCATTAGACAACCTTGAGAAAGAAAATTAATTATTTTTTATGTCAAGATATCTTTATAATAACACAATATCTCTAAAATTAATTATTTCATATCAAATTCTTTTATAATATTATCTTGCTGATGGAGAAAAACTACTTCAATATAACAGCTATAACGCCGGAAACCAGAAATTGGATGGTAATTGTCCAAGTTTATGATAGAACAGGCACAATATCATCAGCAAAAAAAAAGCTAAGTTTCAGCGAATCTATTTAGCAGATTCAGAGGTAAGTAAAAAAAATTATATATATATATATATATAAATATATAAGTAACTCTAAAACAGTAGTTTTTACTCACTTAAAAACTCCAAAACCATTGTAGGGAACAACAATTATAGCGATGATATTCGATCGGACAATAGAGCATTTTCAAGATTGTTTCAAAGCTGGAAGGCGATACAAAGTATCAAATGCAAAAGTCAAAGCAACTGATCCTCAATACGCAACCAAGCTCGATGAATTACATTGGATTATCAACTATAGCACACCAGTTGAACCAATAATAGAAGAAACACCGCCAATCCTACCAAACCTGCATACATTTCATCACTTCAACACATTTTGGCAGAACATGGATACAAAACACAATTACAGTAAGTTTCACTTTTGTTAGTAAAAATATTCAAACTTATCATTCTCCTATAAACAAATTAAAAGTAGCTTGTATATTTCAGATGTAATTGGTGTCATAATTCATTCTTTTGAACCTAAACGCATCACTACAACCTTGGGCACAACAACAACGCAAGATTTAGTCCTCATTACCACAGAGTAAGTATTTTGACTCATAAACATACTAAACTTTTTAAATTATTCTTTAATAATTACTACTAACTCTTATTTATGTTTATAAAATAAAATAAAATCTCAATTTTCTCTTACTTTTATAAAAACAGCAAAAAAGCAATCATTTTGACATTCTTGGGAGAGTTTCAAGCCACTGAAGCAGAAAATTTGACCCGATGCATTAAATCATTCCCAACAATTGCTGGACTTCGTCTCGAGTCAAGTTCCTACAAGAGTAAAAAATCTAAGATATATGCATTTAAATATTTATCTATTATAAAAACTTCAATTTTGAATCAAATGTATATTTAAATTTAAATTTTATGAACATGTTTATCTCTAAATTGAAGCCTTAAGTTATCAACTAAGCTTCAAACATGCGTATTCATAGAACCACCACTTGTTGAAGCAAAAGAGATGAAAATATGATATAATTCCTAACACTTCATAATAATATCATTCATTCCCTTCAATATTTTCCTTACCTATATATTTTCACTAATATATAACTATTTGAATTCTTTTCCACATGCAAGGTGTTCGCAAAATGAAACAGAAGTGGAACGAATAATAAAAGATCAAACATACATCAATCCGGCGATGCTTTTACCAACACCAGAAGAGCAACATTTTGTATCGATAACTCAAATTTTATCAGAAAAACCAGTAAGTTAGTTTAAAATACAAATTACAAAAAAAAAAAAAAGAAATTAAAACTTTATCTAAAATATTTATGTCTTCACAGAAAAAGCCCCATTGGATCAAAGGAAAACTGCAATTCAAACATGTAGAAGATCCAATTTGCTATACATGTTGCCCACAATGCTTCCAGAAGATTTCATCAAGCCCAGGATACCTAATGCATTGCCACAACAGCAACAAAGATGTCACAGTAACTGCTAGGTATGTATTTATAATTTATATACAATATTCTTATATTTATTATACATGAAATAACAAAATAAAAATTTAGGTACTCCTACGTATTGCAACTCATTGAACAAGAAGCAGAGTTAAATTTAGCATTCTTAGGAAAAGTAGGAGAAATCCTAATGCCATTTGACACAATTCAATTCCAAAACAAGTTTGAAAATGTAATTTTATATCTCATCAAATAGATATATATATATATATCTATTTCAAAATTCAATTATCATCATCATCATGACATCTATTTTAATAAACAGGGACAAATTCATATCAACGAGTTGCAGCATTCAATTGGACATAAGTACATACAAGCATTTATCAAGGAATCGAATCAAGACTTCAACTACAAATATCAAAGGAAGTTCAATGTCATCACTGTGCGAATTGTAGAAGAAACAATGCATCAAAGTCCGACCAAAAAGAAAATGAAGTTGGAATAATAGAAATAATAAAAAAATATTACATATTTTGTTTAATGTGTTACCTTCACCTGCAGAGTATAAATTATCTATTTTCAGCATATTAATTTACTGTCGTCTGATTTTAGTACTTCTATGTTGAAACATTCTACTTTCTCTTTTGTTCTCAAGTAGAGTATAAATTATCTGAAGGTTACCTTCACCTGCAGTGATTGGAATTTTATTCTGATAAATATTACAACGTCTCTTCATCTTCTTCTTCTTCTTCTTTTTTTTTTTTTTTTTTAAAGAAATGGTAATTTTAAAAAAAGTCACAAGTAGAAAGCATATCAAATTTATGAATAAATACATTGATTTCATTTAAAAATTTTTAAGTGAATATTAAATATCAAAAAATTATATATTATATAATGAAATTACAATAATATTTACATATTATGTTTATAATATATATATATATATATATATATATTATTTCTTTATTTATTAAAATTAAAACATATATAAAAAAAAAAAAAATTATCCGCACCTAGGTGCGGATTGCAAAACCTAGTATTTATATATATATATATTTATGAGTTTTCAATGTTTATGCATCCGGCTTCGTTTTGGAGCTTGAATCCATAAATGAGTAAACAATAAGATATCTTTATAGGGTAGGGCAAGGCTTATTAATTAAAACGTACTGCTTGCATGTACTGTTTTTGGAAATATTTTTTGCCTGCAATGCACGATTCTTAAACTCCACTCGCAACTTTAAAAATGTTCATACGGTTTCCTGCCGGAATATTACTTGCTATCTTCAGATTGTCAGTTCCGCTCTTCTTTCCTCCCGGAATAGCCAGGCTCTTGATATCAGCAACGGGTATAGTTCTCAGGTTCAAGATACCCCCCGAGTACTTTGTAACCTCCCGGCGGCAACCGAAATGGAAAGGAAAAGGCGGCGTACTCTACGTGTGCAACCACAGGATGCTTTTAGACCCCGTCATGCTCTATCTTGGATTAGAGAAACCTCTGACCGCCCTAACCTACAGCCTGAGCAGATTCTCCGAGTTGATGTCACCGATAAGAACTATAAGATTGACGAGGGATCGAAATCAAGATGCTAAAACCATAAAAAGATTACTCAGCGAAGGTGATCTAGTGATTTGCCCAGAAGGGACCACGTGCAGGGAGCCCTATCTACTGAGGTTTAGCTCTTTATTCGCAGAAGTCACTGATGAGGGCAATGATATTGTCCCCGTCGCCATTAACTACCGCATGGAAATGTTTTATCCGACTACCGCTAGCGGTTTCAAATGGTTAGACCCGATATTCGCATCCATGAACCCTGTGGATTACTACAGTATGGAGGTACAGGAAAAAGTTCCTAAGGAAGAGACCGTGAGTTGTGGGAAATCTTGCCACGAAGTCGCTAACTACGTCCAGAAACAATTGGCAGATGCTTTAGGTTTTGAATGCACCACTCTTACGAGGAAAGACAAGTATTTGATGCTTGCGGGAAATGAAGGTTTTGTCCAAGATAAGAAGAAGAAAAGAATTATAGAATAGTGTTAAAAAAAAAAAAAAAAAACCATCAAATATATGTACTCCTAAAAATATCAAATTCATTAAATGTATGCATGTGAGAAGTTTTTAAGTGTTTAATACAATAAATCATTGCTTTTGATAATAACAACTTTACTTATGATCACAAAAGATTGTCAACTCGAGTCATTTTAGAAATAAAAAATCTTATATTTAAAATAAAATAGAATAAAATACACGCCATACTATTGTTCCTTAAAGTCTTTATTTTAAAAAATATTAAAATATACATACTAAAAGGTCTCTATTAAAATGCATCTTGACTCCAATGACCTTGAGCATAAATGATGGCTCGTTAGTATATATCACTAAATGTATGGCTCAAGGTCTCTATATCACTAAAACATATATATTAAAATGCATCTTGACTCCAATGTTCTAAAAGGTCTCTATATACACCTACTCAGATATCCAATTAGGTCGATTTCATTTTTTTTTTTTTCCTTTTTTTCACAGTTTGTATGACATATCACTAAATTTTAGACGTAATCGATCTTCTGATCACACCTTTATAATGCATCTTTCATTCAAAGAATCTAACCCGTAAAATTTTTACAATGAGAAAAGGAGAAATAATTATTGTTCATAAATGAAATAATTTGTAGCCGTCCTAATGATCTGAAAACAAGAATAAAATATGTGTATATATGTATATACATAAGTCACTTGCAAGTTATGATGTAACCAAAAATTGCGTACACCAGACACGTAAATAATAAGAGTGAGCTGAAAATTTACTTCGACACAAGAAACACTACATCTTCACTTTCAATCGAATATGATGATTTGGCTCTTACAAGGACAATCTCGATCAAAAATTTAACTTCGTTAAAATCCTCTAATAATAAAGTCAGAGAAAATTTTTTATATATATACAAAAAGGAATAATCAGATGACGGTCTGGTTATCCTTTAGATAGGAGATAATAAGAAAAAACCCGGTCGATGTATATGTGTTTGTTCTATATTTAGTTACCTGTGTTTGTGCTATATTTAGTTACCCTTCATCTTATGCCTTGGAAATGGAGATTCTCCCTACTTATATGAAATCACGGTTGGTGTAGGAGTGTATTATCCATGTGGAGAGCTAGATGACAAGTGTCTCTACACTGATCTCGTAATAGGTCATGTCCTCGAAGGATATTATTTTATTTAGATTTTTTGCATGGATGTTATTAAGTGATTGTACCCAATGATACACAAGCTATTAAATACACATGGAATGTCCCCCCCGTAAAGGTGTATAGAGTGAGGACCATGATGTAGATTTTAAGTGTACAATCTATTAAAGTAAATAAAAAATATCGATCTTACAAGAGTTATTGTTTAACTAATAAATTTTCCTTTTATGTATTCAATTTAGACAAATATATATATATATATATATATATATTGGATTTGATTAACTATTTATAAAAATAAATGAAAAGATATTTATAAAAGAAGCAATTAATAATGTGAATAGATTGAGACACCTTTGATCCAACCCACTCCTTCTATGAAAATAATAGTTAATGTTGATTTTGGTTTCAAGTTTGTTTACAGTAATATGGAGTGGACCTAATTTTTTAGTAAAAGGTCTCTAATTTTATTATGTAAATAAATCGAATTTCTTTGTGATTTTAACCCAAAAAAAAAAAAAAAAAAAAAGAAACGCATACAACTTTGTGGAATTCCCTAACTTTAAAGGCTAGAAATCACACAATGGAAACTGAATCCTAGTCAATTTTATTAAGTGTTATTATTACCCTCTTCCAATTCAACCTAGTCTCTTCCGTTGTATAGGTTAAATCTAATATCATAAAATTATTGATCATATAATTACAGACATTAAGAATAAGTAATAATAGTAAATAGGGACTTGAGATTAATAAAGTAGTCAATTAAACTAGGAAATTCATAAAAGTTTCAACCTTCACAAATTAAAGGCCTTAGTCACAATAAAATGTAGCTACTCATAGCTAGAATGAAACACATAATTATTTCTAAGATTAAAACTTTGTTTAGATTGAATTTTAAGTCCTAAGTTAATAAGTAATGTGTAAGCTTGATTTTTACGTTTTAATTTTTCCTTTGCTAATTCTTGACCATCTATGATGCACTATATGGGTAGATATTTCTACTATGTTCACTCTCGTTTTGATGAAAGTACATACAACGGTAACCTATTGTTTATAACTTTTATCATAACAAGAATAAATGTGATAGAAATATCTACACGTATTTTGCACTCATATGCAGACAAAAAATAGTTAAAGAAAGTCAAAAGATATAAAAACAAACCTAAGTATTAGTTATGGACATAAGACTTAAAATTCATTTAATTTAAACATAGTTTTAATCTTAGTTAATTTAAAAGTTAATTAGTTTACGAATTTTGACTTAAGACTAGTTTTGAACTTAATTTAAAGTTAGATATATTTCTAATTGGAGTAAATCATAAAATAAAAAGAGATTTAGAAGATTAAATAACTTAATATTAAAGTTTCAACTGAAGTATAAACCGATAACTTTTAACTATTATTTAGTTTGAACTTTAAATTAAGGTTGAAAGGTTGAAATATAGCTTTAAGTCCTAAGTTGAAAATTAATTTTAAATTCTCCAAGATTAATTGTTTTAGATTAAATTTTAAGTCCTGATTTAATAAGTAATACAAAGGTTTGATTTTTACGTTTTGATTTTTCACTACTAATTCTTGAGCATAAATGATGCACTATATGGGTAGATATTTCTATTATGTTCATCCTCATTTTTATAAAAGTACATATAACAGTAAGACCATTTTTTACAACTTTTATCATAACGAGAGTGAACGTAGTAAAAATATATACATGTATATCGCAATCACATGCAAGCAAGAAATAGTTGAAAAAGTCAAAAGGTATAAAACAAACCTAAGTATTAGTTATGGACTTAAGAATTAAAGTTCATTTTAAACATTGTTTTAATCTTAGTGAATTTAAAAGTTAGTTTATGACTTTTGACTCAAGGTTAGTTTTAAACTTAATTTAATATTAGATATTTCTAATTAGATACCCATAAACTAAAAAGATATTTAGAAGACTAAATAATTACTTAATAGGAAAATTGATCATTTTAGTCCCCATACTAATTTTTTTTGGACAAAAGGGGTCCCTGTTCTTTATTTTTGGATAAACGAATCCCCATTCTTTTTTTGTTTGGACAAAGGGGTCCCTGTTTTTTATTTTTGGATAAACAAATCCTCATTCTTTTTTTATTTGGACAAATGAATCCTTTTGACTAATTTTTATCCAAAAATACAACAAGAGAACAGAAAAATTACGAGAAATTAAAAAATAAAATGAAATAATTATCATCACAATATGTAGAATAATAATAAATCATGTAAAAATTAACACCTTTTTTCTAAATAAAATTGGTCAAAAGGATCTATTTATCCAAACAAAAAAAGAATGAGGATTCATTTATCCAAAAATTAAAAAACAGGGACCCCTTTGTCTAAACGAAAAAAGAATGGGGATTCGTTTATCCAAAAATAAAGAACAGGGACCCCTTTGTCCAAACAAAATTAGTTTGGGGACTAAAATGACCAATTTTCCTTACTTAATATTAAAGTTTCAACTAAAGCATAAACTGATAACTCTTAACCATTATTTAATTTGAACTTTAAACTGAGATTGAAACATAGTCTTAAGTCTTAAGTTGAAAACTAACTTTAGATTCTATAAGATTAAAACTTTTTTTTAGATTAAATTTTAAGTCCTAAGTTAATAAGTAATACGTAGGTTTGATTTTTATGTTTTGATTTTCCTCTACTAGTTCTAGATCGTATATGATTCACTATATGGATAGATATTTCTATTATGTTCACCCTCATTTTGATGAACGTACATAGAACAGTAAGACCAGTATTTACAACTTTTATCAAGACAAAAGTGAACATGCATGGTAGAAATATCTACATGTATATCGCAATCGTATGCAAACAATAAATAGTTGACATAAGTCAAAAGGTATAAAACAAATCTAAGTATTAGTTTTGAACTTAAAACATAAAGTATATTTTAAATATAGTTTTAATCTTTGTTAATTTAAATGTTAGTTTATATGACTTTCTACTTGAGGTTAGTTTTAAACATAGTTTAAAGTTACATATTTCCTATAAGGTTTAACGGTTTAAATTCTTATTTATCATGAAGTTAAATCTTGTGTTTTTAAACAAATATTGGATATGGACCGGTTGTGGATCAAATTGAACATGTTAGTTTAGCATACATCAACGGTTTGGATTCATTTATGGAATTTGCATTGAGGAACAAAGAAGATGGAGTTAAAATTCATTGTCCTAGTGTAAGGTGGTAGAATCATTATTTGCTATCTCCAGTACAATTGAAATGACATTGTCAAATGTGGGGGTTTACAAAATAGTATAAGAATTGGGCATTCCACGGAGAGACTTTTATACCAAGGGAATGTGAAGCTAGTGGGAGGGATTTGTTTGATTTAGTTGTTGAAGTAGATGATATGGTAAGAATGATTCACCATACTTGTGATATAAATGATCTTTAAAATGAGAATGGTGAGCTAGAAGATTTGAAGGAGATATTGAAATTGTTGGGGAAGCTAATGTGGAATTGTATTCGAGATGTAAAAGATTTTACATCATTCTCATTCATTATGAGGCTTTTGGTCGAACAAATCAGTAAACATGTTGTTGGAGCTCCTTATAGAGGCTTTTGGTGACATTACGACCAAGATTTAAATAATTACTATGAGGCATCGACAGTGGCAAATTAAGGCTATATTTGGATTTTTGTTATATTAGTGTTGAGTGAAGAATGTTTGTCTCTTAATACCCAACATATTTGGACAAGATTTTTTTCCAATTAAAATTTATCTCCCAAATAGACACCTATAAAATTTGTCGACCCTACCTTATTTAAAAAATATATACTATAAATAAAATCACCTTACACACTTTCCCAAAACAAACATTCTCTTACATATACAATCATTATATCTATAAAACCTATATATTTAACCCCCACTTTTTCTAACATAGAATTCATTTTTAAAAAAATTATAAACAACATTCATTTTCAATGAAAGTTTGTCTCGAACAAGCCATTTTTTTAAAATTTAATGGAAATCCAAATATAGCCTAAAGTATTGCAAATAAAATGTATGGTATTGGGTGCATTTTCAAACAATTGCATGCTCTATAAAAGGGTGGATGAAAGTGTTACCTGTTATGAAGTGTGTCATGAACTCAGATATAAGAAAGAGGAGATTACGATTGCGAAAAAACGTATAAGATACTTTTTGTTGGCTTCAAAGTTGGGAGATTGTGTATATCTCAAAAAGTAGCTAAACTTATGAGATAACATCATGTATGTACATTGTTAAATAATCATTTTAACTATTTATGTATTAATATATATGAATATAATATATTACACTACAAGAAAAATTAGTTTTTGCGACGGCCAAATCCGTCGCAAATCCGTCGCAAATCGGGATTTGCGACGGATTTGCGAGTGGACAGACCGTCGTTATTTAAGAGGTCGAAAATTGCGACGGCCAGAGAAAAGCCGTCACTATTTCCGACGGATTTGCGACCGCAATCAATTTGGTCAAAGAGGAGAAATTTCGTCGAATTTGCGTCGGCTTGGT
>JAXGGT010031351.1:0-13768 GCA_035583425.1 Marsdenia floribunda
GAGCACTATATTGCTTTCTAGTTTTTAAATTAATCTTGGCCGGTTTGACGACAACCGCGAATTTATCCTTTACCAGTTACTAACCTATCAGTTTTACGGTTTCTAACAACTAACCTAAGATGGAAAGAGAGAGAGACAGAGAGAAAGAGAGAGAGACGAGACGAGACGAGACAGAGAGATGACGATGATGATGACCGCAGAAATTAAAGAGTTTATGGAGACAAAAGATATGTTACCGTGATATTTATAATTGTGCTTATCTAGATGATTAGTAGATAAGATTTATATGATTAATTAGGGTTTGTTAGGTTGGTTTTATCATATTAGGGCTTAATCACAGAGAAAGTTTAGGGAACAGATACATGAGTAGACACAGAGTTGACAATATTTAAGAATTCGAGGTAAGTGGAAACTATCTTTATCACGATTTTAATTTTCTGAAATATACAGATTTATTGATCTGATCAAACGATTATTAATGTTATTTATGAATTTATTTATTTTTAGAATTATTTTATTTATACTAAGCCTTTGAATATATATCACATATTTTTTTATATAATTATGATGTGCATATCTTATCATATCTGAAGTTTCAATTTAGAATAAGGTTTTGTAATTATTTAGATAAACTATGATTATTTTGATAAATCTGCGTATTTTTTTTATAAATTATGATTTTATAATAATGAGAAGTTAGAAGTCAGATGAACTCTCTGTGATGGATAAACCTAAATTTTAGAATTTTGGTTTAATGGGTAATGAATAGAGCGTTAATGATCTTTTGATACCTTCTTGATATTTAAAGTTTATTTAAATATAATTAAACGTGTTTCAAAATAGTTTTTATATATATATATATATATATATATATATATTAATTTAGTTTTATTTAAAATAATAATTTAATCCTATCAGTTTAGTTTTATTATTTATATATAATTTTATAGATATTTTTAATGATTGAAATATATATATATATATTATATAATTGTTAGGTGTTTCAAGGTATTTTAATTATTCTTAAATGTTTTAAATTAATATTATGATAATAATAAAATATTTTGATAAACTTTTTTGTTATAAAATTATTTGAGAAACTAAAGTTATAGAAAACGTTTATAAACGAGTTTTTATTCTTGAATTAATGTTCTGAATATTTTATAAGTAAGTTATTTGATATTTAAAATTAAATTGTTTTGAACTAATTGTTTATTGAAGATAATATTTTAATCTATAGTAAAATATTTTTGAATTACTGTTTCATAAATAGATGTTGAATAAAGTTTATTAAGAATATTTTAAATTGGTAGAGATAATTTTAAAGTCAATTTGAATATGAACTATATACAACTAAAAATTGATTTATATTTTGAGTTTCATATTTTATACGTTTTTTTTTTAAAAAAAAATGATTGTCTGATATTTGGAATTAAAATGTCTTGGATTATAGAAAGTAATGTGTTATTAGAATAAAATATTTTGAGATATTTTGGTTATTGAATAAAGGTGCAATTGTAATGATTGAATCCAAGTGTTATAGATATTAATTGTATGATATTAGTTGGAACTAATTGATGTATATGCTGTGGGGGAACATGTTCCACCTCAATGAAATGAATCCATTGGCATGGGCAAAAAGCCACCCAAATGAAAATGTAATGGCCCTTTCCTAACGAGTATAAAGTTACGAACTGAATTCAGTGAATGACCTATTAGCTTTACACTTAATTATGTCTCAGCGTATCAAAATGAAATGAAATGAATTGTTTCTATTGAGTTTCAGTTATAGTTGAATATTTGATATTAAATTAGTATGTTTTACTAAAGTAAAGCTATTTTTATTGTTATTAACTATTCATTAATTAACTTTGATTTGATATGAAATGACTTGACTTTAGTTAAGTTTCAAAGTATATGTAATCTAACAGTTTCTCCTTTTAAGTATATTGATATAGAATGGAATTTTACAATTTTATTAATCTTGTTAAATGTTTTATACAAATATATAATTTTACTGTTGTTTTTATGAAATAACATTTAATTGTTTTTAAGAAAAGTTTTGGAAATGTTATTTTATTTAAAAGTTTATTTACTTTTAAATTGTACCCAGATTCTTCTTAAAAAAAAAGGAAAGTTTATGCTTACTGAGTTTTATACTCATCATTTTCCTCTTCCAACATTTTACAGATGACCTTCGTATGAGAATGCGAATGACTTTGAGGATGATGATCATTGGGATAGAATAGTTAGTAGAATAAATTATTTTAAGTTATTTCATTTATGTATTAGAGTATTTTAGATTTAAATTGACTTATTGGATATAATTAGATGTTGTTGTTCTTTTTAAATTAGATATTTGGTTATTATATATTTTGTAATAAATTAAGATTATTGTTAGTTGTTGTTAGTTGGATATGTGTGGCTTTACATTCTCAAAGAATTAGAGGATGTTGCCATGTTATGTCTTGAATTTTGGGTTTTAGTCCATGGACTAGGCCTGGATTCGGGGCGTGACATTTAGTGGTATCAGAGCTTAGGTTTACGATAATTGGGTATGCAAAATAGGTCAATGATTAATTAAGTGTTCTGGTTTTGATCAATATATTAGTTTCTAAGTTGTGATTCTTTAAGGATTCAATTAGTTAGTAAGTGATTGATTGATTAAGTTTTGGATATATTATTAGTTTATGATTATTTGATAAATAGGTGACCTTAAATTAAGTATTAAGATGATTAAATATATGTTTTCGTAGTGGATTAGATTTTAGCTATGTAGTAGAGTTATTAGTTTGATGCTTGAATTTATGTTTTTCTAGGTGAATCTTTTTGATTTAAAGTCATGATAATCTTGATTGAGGAGTATGCTAGTGTTTTCTTCTAACTAGTAGTTAATATTTAATAAAATTGAGGAACAATATATGCGAATAAGTTTCAACTATTACATGATTTGTAAATTATGGTATCTCACATAAATTTTCTTATCATTTATATAGAATTTTCTTTTTTAAAAAAATTATTGTTTTGAAGTGATCAAATTTTAGTTTATTTTTGGTTAAAAAATTTTAAATTCTATAAAAATCTACTTTTTGCAATGAAATTTTCAAATATTTTCTAAATTTTATTTTATGTTAAATATTTATTTTGTAGGGTACCTTGTTATTTATTCATAAATTATTATAAACAACTGTAATTGATAAAGTCTTTCTTATCTATCAGTATTATATATCTCTTCTTAGTAATTAAAATATTTTAAAATTATATATAACTTGTAGTTTTTATATTTGATTTTTATACCAAAATTAAATTAGCATGTTCTCTTTATAACAAAATTTTCTCCAACACAAAATCATAGTATTTATTTAAAGTATATTATATATTCTTTATACAAGTAAAATATTATATATTCTAATCCATCTCCGACTGAACTTAAAACAGAAGAAGCCGAAAGGATGGAACCATATGACAACTTAGAAGAATTTCAGATCAATGTTGCTCATCCGAACCGAAAGGTGCAGCTCAGTATTTCCCTACCCCCTCGGCTTAAATTTCAAATCCTAGATTTGATTGCAAAGTTTGAACACGTCTTTGCTTGGTCATCCACTGATTTTGGTTCAGTCCCTCATTCATTTTCTGAACATCGTCTTGGCATTTCTCCGGATACCAAACTAATTGTTCAAAAGCGCCGAGTTTTACCTCTGGCCAAACAAGAAGTGTTGAGAAAAGAAGTTCAAGACCTTCTTTCCGCTACCATCATTCGTAGAGTCCAATTTCCTCAATGGTTAGCTAATCCGGTAATTGTCCTGAAGTCAGGTGGTAAATGACGAGTATGCATTGACTTTACTTCACTTAATAAAGCTATTCCCAAAAAGCCTTTCCCAATTCCGCGAATCGACCAGTTGGTAGATGCTACTACCGGATATGCTCTGTTTTCCTTTCTGGATGCCCATAAAAGATATCATCATATCCAAATGGCCATCGAGGATCGAGGACGAAGCAAAGACATCTTTCGTCACTCCAGAAGGACTCTACTACTATATACATGAATGTCATTCGGCCTCAGAAACGATGGTGCTGATTTTCAGGATGCAATCAATCGAATGTTCTAGCCTCAACTTAGCTGAAACATTGAAGCCTATATTGATGACATTTTGGTCAAATCAAAAACACAAATCGATATTCTAGACGATTTGGCAGAAATATTTTCTACTTGAACGTCATGGCCTTAAATTAAATCTAGCCAAATGTTCTTTCAGTGCTCAAGCGGGTAAATTTCTTGGCTTTATGGTATCTCGAAGAGGTATCGAAGCCAATCCATCAAAGATTGATGCTATTCAAAAGCTTCAGTTACTGGTTCCTCCCCAAAGAGGTTCAGCGTCTCAGTGGCCAAATAGCCGCTTTGGGCCGATTCCTCTCCAAAGTTAGGGAAACCTCCCTTCCTTTTTATCAGCTTCTTCGGAGTCCCAAAAACTTCAACTAGACTCCTAAATGTGAAAGTGCCTTTCAGCAGATTAAAACACAACTTGTTTCTCCTCCGTTGCTGGTTCCTCCCCAGCCAGAAGAGGACCTCCATTTGTATACTTCAATTTCTTCTACGGCTGTAAGCTCAGTTTTATGCGTCTTTCAAGGTTTAAGCATGAAACCTGTTTACTTTGCCATTCATGTTTTCCAAGGCACCGAATCTCGATATTCTACCTTGGAAAAACATATTTTTGTGCTGATTGTTACAGCCTGAAAGTTGAAGCAATATTTTTTTGCACACAAAATAATAATGCATACCAATGCCACCATTCGGTAACTAATCCATAAATCGGATGTTAGTGGCCATATGATGCGTTGGGCGCTTAAACTTTCAGAGTATGACATAACATACACAAATCGAAAGACAATAAATTCTCAAGCACTTTCTGATTTTATTATTGAATGTACTATTCAATTTGATAAACCGGTTCCAATTCCTAACACAGAAATTCCCTCATTGCAGGATTGTTAGACCATGAACGTTCATGGTTTGGCAACCGAAGCTAATAAAGGTGCCGGTCTTGCATTTACATCACCAGAAGGTACTCAACTTTATTATGCTTTGAAGTATACCATCCCAATAAGCAATAATAAGTTTGAGTATGAAGCCCTTATTGCTGACTTAAATATTGCCCATTCTTTGTAGATTCGAAACCTCCTGTTCAAAACTGACTCCCAGGTTGTGGCCGGAAAAATAAATTGCGATTTTGAGGCCAAAGAAATAAATATGAAGAAATATTTAGAGCCAGTTTCTTCTTTATTTCATCATTTTTCATACATTTAGGTTGATCACATCTCCCGAAAGAACAATACTGAGGCTGATTTTCTTTCTAAACTTCATAGAGGTGCAGCTATCGACAGTACATGGATTGAGCCATTAACTCAAAAATCCATTGACTTGCCGATTGTTGCTTCTGTAAATAATGATCCATCTTACATGGATCCCATCATAACATACATCAAGGATGGTACACTTCCAGCAGATTCTACATCAGCAAAACACATTCGGACATCCGCTTCTCGGTATGTTCTTCTAGACAATTCTTTATACTGTCGTCATTATTAATGGCATTTACTTAAATGTATCACCTCAGACGAAGGTAATTATGTACTCCGGGAGGTACATGAAGGCATATGTGGCACTCACATTGGTGCACACAGTTTAGCCCATAAGGTCATGAGAGCTGGATATTTTTGGCTAACTTCAGAGACGGATGCTATGAAACTTGTCCGAAAGTGTACTAGTTTCCAACTACATGCTAATGTTCATCAACTTCCGGCAGCAGAATTCCATTCTTTAAGCAGTCCTATACTTTTCTGTCAACGGGGTATGGATCTTGTTGGCCCTTTTTCCAAAAGCAGCCGAAAGCAAAGAATTTCTTGTTATTGCCATTGACAATTTCACCAAATGGGTTGAAGCACGGGAACTTGCTTCTATTACTACCCGAAAGATCAAATATTTTTTCTGGGAGGAAGTGATCACAAGATTTGGCATTCTCAGAATTTTAATTATAAATAATAGGAATCAATTCGAAGCTAAAGATTTTCATACATTTTGCCAAGAATTGCATATTGACTATCGATTTACTTCTGTTGATTATCCACATACTAATGGATTAACCGAAGTCACTAACCGAACTATCGTCCAAGGCCTCCGAAAGCGATTAGACAATGCCAAAACAAAATGGGTTGATAAGTTGCCAAGTGTTCTTTGGTCATACAGAACAACTTCTCATTCCCGTATAAAAGAAAGTCCATTCAGTTTATGTTTTGGTACCGACGCTCTTCTTCCTATAGAAATTGGCAGTTCTTTATTTTGCCTTGACAACATTCCAGCCGAACGGAACGATAAAAAAATTACTGAAAATTTAATTCTTTTGGAACAGCTCTGGACGAACGCGGCATCAAAAGAGAATCACTATAAACGACAATTGGCAGCTTACAAGAACCGAAAGATCAAACATTCTCAATTGGCCGTTGGTGATCTAGTCCTCCAAAGGAATGAGGTTAGTTGACAAGAACCTAACCGAAAGCTAGATGTTACCTGGGAAGGTCTGTACATTGTTTCAAAAGTTAATAGCAATGGCAGCTATCGACTTCAAGATACCAATGGACAAAACATTGCCCGATTCTGGAATACTCAGAATCTGCGGAAGTATTATCCTTGATTTTTATTGTATTCATTTTCATATTTTATATTTTATTCCATTATTTGTAATAGTCGATTGTCTCTAATGATATCATCAACTTTCATTTTTCAATGTATATACTTCCATTTTAATTATGTCAACCATTATACCCATTATACCTTCCGGTTCAATATTTGGTGCATAATTATTATACTTCAATATTTCATATAAACATATTTTATCATTCGGACAAACACTCAGACAAAATAAATTCATTCAACATAATAAAAATTGGTCACAATTTTCAAATTTAAATATTCAAAATATCCCAAAGTTACCCTATCTATCACATCCAGAGGACACCTAATCTACACTCGGTTGTACTGACCCCTCTGGCAAATCAGTATTCACCGTTTCATTTTCACTGGTGCCTCCATCTTCATTTTTGTCTTCATCCTCTGGGAGTAGTTGTGTTAGTTCTTCTAAGTCAAAATCCCCACCATCCCAGGGATACATATTCGCCTTTGCAGCTTCAGCTATGGCTTGGAGATGCTCCGACAATCTATATTCCGGATTTGTTTCTTGCAGATGCTTTTCCATAAAGTCGAAAGCCTCCCCAGCTACCGGCTTTCTTAGACGAGTATAAAGGTTTCCACACCTTTCGTCTCGTAAGAAAGCTGTCAATACTGCTTTTGAAGTGGCAGCATTGATTTGACCATCTAGCGTCTCATACCTTTCGGCGAGTAGTTTTGCCTCAGCTTCCCACTTAACGCGGACTTCCTTTTCCTTTTTTGCCTTCTCTTTAACCGAAGCTAGAGCGCCTTCGACTTCGGCCAGCCTCTTCCTTGCTATCTCCATGTTAGCTTTAGCCTTATCCTTGGCTATGTGCAACTCTCCCAGCTCCACTGTGTTTTTCTCTTTTTCAACTCGAAGCTAGCGGTTTATCCAGAGGGTTTGCCCGAATTGACGAGTAGCTTCAGTTGTTAAAGCCATAGCCTGCACATTTATACTTAGTTAATATATAATTTATTAACTTTCATATTGGAAAACAATAACAACAAAATTGTTTTTACCTAATACCTCCGGATCAGCATAGAATGAATAATGTTTGAATTCGACTCACTTTGCAAAACATTTACATCTTCTGGGGGTATACATTTCATAAAGAATTCTTCGGCACCCTCCAGCGAGTCGATAGATTCATTTACCTTAATATTCCAATTAGGCTGGAATATTTCAACTGCCTGCTCTCCTTCACTGGAAGCTGGTCCTTCACCAGCTCCCTCAAGAGCTTTCCTCTTTCGGCTACTCTCACCGACGGGTTGTTTTTCCAACCTCCTTTGCTCCCTAAGAGCAAGTGTTTGATGGTCAATACTTTCAGATCTTTACGGATCTAGTTCAACCACCGGAGGTTGGATAGGTGCTACTTCTGGCACTGCAGTAGTCACAGTAGTTGATGGCCTTCCGCTTGTATAAATACAATGTTTTTCACGTTATTTTATTTTAAGAATTTATACTTCAAATTTAACAAAGTTAGAATATACCAACAGTATTTGCAGCACCTTTCTTCTGGCTGCTCAAAGAACCTCCAGAAATATCTAGGCAACAAGACTCTTTCCTGCACATAATACAATACATATATTAGCATTCGGCATTTCATAAGTATATATTCTAACTACTTTTACATACTTAATAGTCGGATGTCGAGTCGCGTTCCGTACTCTAACCCTGAGTACATCATCAAATCTTTCAACCAATCTGCGCCGATTAACAAATCAAAATAAAAACTATTTAACACTTTTTCATCTTCTAAATATTTTCCAGCCACCGTAGGCAATTCATTATACAAATTTTTCGATGTGTTCCAATTCACACACATCCCAGAGTCCTGGATAACCGAATTCTTTACATAAAAAAATTCATCCTTCCATGAATGAATGCTGGAAGGACCTATTATCTGGCCGAGAGCTCCTTCAGGTCATATAAAAGAACCCCTCGCTTCCACAGTTGTATATGCTTTTGTCCTAGATAAAACAACCTCCTCCATAATTCTAAACTAACCTGGCATCCAAAAGCTCCACATGCCATCAAAAATCCTACAGTAGCCCAAATGACATTCAGAGCCAACTGTACTAATTGTATATTTTAGTATATACAAATATCTTCAAAAATGGGGTGCAATAGAAACCGTAACCCCGCTCGTAGATGAGCTATATAAGTAGTTACACACCATTTCGGCGGCATATGAATCCTACCATCCGCCTCAGGATACATGGTCCGATAAGAAACTGGGAAACTATAAAAATCTTGAATAGCCTCCAGATTTGTACAAGTCGATACTTGTGTCCGATACTGTGGCACTTCAACATTCGGACCTTCATCAATAGCTAACTTCCTAGGCGCTGCCTTTGTCCTAGGGCATTTTTGCAGCAACGATTGTCGGTAATTTGTACCTTCGACTACAACGTTTTCTTCCAGATATGGAAAGTCAAATTCTATCCCTTGACTTCTGTACCGGATGCACACGAATTGGTCACCTTCCCTAACCGGACCTAGTTTTTCCACTTCAGTTTCTACATCCGAAAGCTAACTTCCAGATGATCCTATAATTTCATTTGTCTCGACCATTTCTATTTTTATATACTAAAAATAAACAACTCTTCAGACGAAAGGTAGATCCAAACGTTTACCTGCGGTTTTACAAGGAGCCATAATCAGTTTCAGGTTCAAGCTAGAGGCAAACACAAATACACACACTTTTCACTACAATCATAATCAAACATACATTTTTATCAGTTCTTTTTTCTACTTCTGTTCATCATATTCAAATATAAATTCCAATAAAACCCAGAACAACATATATATATCGTCACATATATATTTATACATATTCTGTATAAATATCTCCGGTTAGAACAAACTTCAAACAGTTTACATACAAGAAAATCTCTTTTCCAGAAAACAACAATTGTTTACATATTGTCAGAACACCATAACATAAAAACACAAAGGAAGAAAATAGTTCATATTTGCAGAACAACTTACCAATCCTTCTCTTCGCACCACTGATAGCTCGCAATGTTTCAGTATCCTAGTACACATTAGGTAACAATAATGCAAGAAGGAAACAAAAATGTAGGAAGAAGAATGCTGAAAATGCAAAAATGCAGAGAAAATTCTTGAAACAACTATTCGAAAGTGTTTCAAAATATGCTTGATTTACTTTTTTAACGCTTCACTATGGTAATTTTCTCTCTCTTAATAAAAGCTGGCGCAGCGTTTTGTAATTTTCAATTATTATTTTACTGCTTCGAGGTGTCACATCACCATACGACCCTTGATATCTGTAATAAAGTTGCGCCCCTCTGATTCTAACTGACAACTATTCAAATGCTTACGTTTCATATAAAATGTTTCCTTTTTTCACCGAAAGCCCTTTAACCGAATGATTCTCCATCTAACTTTGCCTCTGGATATCTCTCACACTATTGGTAAACCTTTCAATTTATTCGAGCACTTTTTACATATATTTCTCTTTCGGCAATACGAGCCGAATGCAAAAAAAAAAAAAAAAAAAAAAAGGACTTGTGGTGTATATGGGTATAAATATATAATTATTTATGCCTAATTATTTGTCTTAATGACTTTCCTACCCTTAAGAGGTTTTATCTTGGGATTATCTAAATCCCACATTGGAAAACTACTAAACTATTTGGAGATTTGTCTCCTATATAAACAATTAATGTCTCCCAAAAAAAGGTAAGTGTATTTAATCCCTGTGTTTTGGAGTTTGACCTTATTATTGGACAGAATACTAACTTAAGCATCAAAGCTTCTTTGGGAGATAAACCCATTTCCCCCCATCTTTTGCAGGTACTTCACCGAAGGGTCTTTTAGGAAGACCATTCTGCCAGATCACACCTTGGAAGGAGGATCTTTCGGCTACATCAACTCGCTTGAGTAAAAAGATGATTAGCATAAAAGACTCAAGACTGGGTAGATGAATCATTCCCCAACTATTTGTGAATAATAGTCGTAAAAGCACCTCATAAATCAACATGGGAGCATAAACACTAGGATTCGATAACGCAAAGAGGTTTTCATCTTCGAATGATAAGGGATACCTCTACAGGACTTAACTAAAACATATTTATTTTTCCACTCAACCTTAGTGCGCTATGACTCAAAGAGATGAATCGCCTCGTGACGTGGCCAAAAGGGGAAGGCCATCCTTTGACCAGAGACATGCAAGATGAAAAAATTGTTTGAAAAGATTCATGGTAGGTTCAATGCTACAACGTTGGTAAAGAACCGTGAAGCACGTAAGGTAATGTGTATTGTTTAAGTGGAAAGAGGGCATGTTGTGCCTCCCCTTCAATTAAAAAATCAACCAAAAGAGGATCTAGAGGGAGTCGTAATCTCGAAAGGAAGGGCGCTATAGGTACGAGAATAGACACAAAGGACATCTCTTTCTCAGGCTTTCGGAAAAAAAATTCTATAACGGGTGGTGTCAATACTGAACCTCCCAATAAACTCAGGTTGTTCAGAAGGACACACACAATTCTAAACCAAGTGGAACACATTGCCACTACTCCCCCTTTTATTCAGACCCAGTCATATCTAGATTAAAATCAACCACTGAAGAAATAGTCGTGAAGTCAAGGAGGGTGACCTAACCATGAAAGTAAAAGAAAACTCTTAGCTTTTCGAAAAGATGGAACATAAGGAGACCATTATCAAAACAATAGATGAAGTTAGGCCTAGAAGGTAGTGAGGCCCGAGGATCATAATCAGAGAATTTACAATCAACACTCTCAACTTAGGGAGTCCATCCGTTATTGGTCCAAATAGGGAAGAGGGAGAGAGTATAAAGGTCACTCATCTCATCAGGGCAAAGTTAAGTTCAACTAACAATAAATCTTATTCCCTTCTTTTCCACTCTCTCTGACTTTACTATTGGAGAGTCTTCCCCGGTGGTTGGAGCTTCTTGCAGTTATACGTGTCCAACATACCCTTACATGGAAAAGGAAATTTTCCATCTGATAATCGAGCGCGATAAAATTTATTTATTTTTTATTGTAAAAAAAATCCATATTGTTAATCAAGCAAAATTTGAGCATAACTTTTCATATTCCTCCATTCATTTTTCTTTTTAAATGTATACACTTTGTATTTTCATAATATAAGAAGTAATGAAAATATAGATTTTTTTATAGTAAAAGATTAAAATATTTTTAAATTTTATTGAGTAATCAATATATATTAATTGTAATATAATATAAAGAGTATTATGAAAGTTATATTATTTTTTTTATGCGAAAAAATCAATTTTTAATCTTAATTAATGAATTGTTAACATTTATAGTAAAAAATATATCTAATATGAAATGATTAATATATCGTCAAAAAAAAATTTAATGATTTATTGTAAATGTACCAAATAATAGATTTAATAATAATGACTTAAGAATTATAACACTAAACCGCTTAATTAAAAGATTCAAAGTATATGTGACACAACAAAAGTAAATACAATTGACAAGATTTTTTGGATGAAAGAATATATATTTTCTTTATTTATTACCAAATCATGAATATAAAGAATTGAGCATTTATATAAAAATATTAAATTTCTATAAAAATAAGTTATATTAAATAATTTTATGATTAGTTTCCTTTCAATTAATGGAAAAAAAAAATTTACTTTAGAATTATAAGTGAATCAGATAATATGGGACAAAGGAAACAATAAAATTTTACATTTGCCTAATATTTCCTATGCAAATCATTTCGCTAAAATAGGTGGGAGAGTAAAAAATTCAAACGCTTACAGTTGTTTCCCTTCACAAATTTCGTAGTGTAAGAATCCATCGTCCGAAAGAATTTACTGTGTCCGGCGCTCTCTCCATGTCGTCTTATAAAGGTATCCAATTTTTTGTTTGTTTTCTTTTCTACTTTCTCCTTTTGTATGTCACTTTTTTCCATCTCCTTTTCTTCTTGCAATGTTCAAACCCCACAGATTTTTTTTTTTTTTAAATTTTAGGTTTAATTTTTTACTTTTCTCATAAGTTGATTGAATATATATATATATATATATTTTTATAAAGTAAATAATATATATTTTTTATTTTTCATCTCAAAACTTTTGTTTTGAACAGGACTCAGAATGGTTTTTTTTTCATTTTTTTTAATGAATTGAAACTTTGATTAAAAGGTTAGATCATAGAGTTTAAAATGAAGTTCTTATTACCTAAGCAAAAAGAGTTTAAAATGAAGTTGTTATTACCTAAGCAAAATAGAAGGTAGTAAATTCTTGTTAAATACCAAAAATGGAGGCAATGAAATTTAGATATCATTTTGTTTTGTTTTGTTTTTTTTTTTTTGTAACTTGGTATTATTATTGAGTAATTCGAGAAGGATGTAAGAGGAAAACCTTCCAAGATTACTGTACATGATTGAAATGCAGTATAACATTGTCCCTGATTTAGGTTGAACCATAGACCTTTCACTTGACAAACTAAGTGGGAGTACTCAAATAAAGAGATTCACACCACTAGATTTTCTCCATGTTCTCATTATTTTGGTTATTCGGATAGTTAGGTAACATATACTTTGTCGTAAAGTAAAAAAAAAAAAAAAACATACATCTTCATACCATTTTCTTTTTCTTTTTTTTTTTTTTTTTTTGACATTTATCATTTATACCTTTTAATAGAGCTATAAAGTGTTGATATTTGATAATTTTTATATGAGTATTATTAACAATATTACATCTGATTACAATTACGAATTTGAACTTTCAATCTAACTTAAATGTCATTTGATTACGATTTTTAAGATAAATATACAAAATTATATTTAGTATTCCTCCATATGTCTAGAATTGAAAAGAAAAAATTAGAGTAATGGACGAAAACAAAGGTAAAAGATTCATGAGGTATGACAACTTTGAGGTGTAATTCTTTTCTTTTTTCGATATGAAATTCTATTTTATTATTATTTGTAAATGTATCGATGTATAGGTAATGAAAATATAGTGTTTTATAATGTAAAGAAGATTATAGTAGATGTAGGGTTTTTTGAATGATTTCATCCCGGGGGGGGGGGGGGGCGGGCGC
>JAXGGT010031380.1:0-13766 GCA_035583425.1 Marsdenia floribunda
TTCAAGAGGTATATTTAAGCCTCCAAAAGTGAAATTATATTTAAACTCCATAATGTTCGAATTGAGATTATATTTGACTCACTCTGAAATTATATTTAAATTTCATTTTGTTCGAACTAAAGGTATATTTAAGCTTTCAAGAGGTATATTTAAGCCTCCAAAAGTGGAATTATATTTAAACTCCATAATGTTCTAATTGAGATTATATTTAAATCTCACTCTGAAATTATATTTAAACTTCATTTTGTTCGAATTAAAGGCATATTTAAGCCTTTAAGAGGTACATTTAAGCCTCCAAAAGTAGAATTATATTTAAACTCCATAATGTTCGAACTGAGATTATATTTAAATTTCACTCTAAAATTATATTTAAACTTCATTTTGTTCGAACTAAAGGCATATTTAAGTCTTCAAGAGATATATTTAAGCCTCAGGGAAGTATATTTAAGCCTCCAAAAGTGGAATTATATTTAAACTCCATAATGTAACATCACATATATTACATAAAGAGACCTTTATGGATAATATTTTTTTCAAATGGTCTACATGCCATGGATGTGCCAATCTGCTTCCATCTGCTCTAACAATAAAATAAGTTCTAGGTTTAACTATATCCACTATTTGATATGGACCTTCCCATTTTGGAGTTAATTTGTTCTATTCAAATTTTTGCGCAGTGACTTCAATCTTCCAAAGTACCCAATCTCCAATTGCAAAGGATCTTTGGTTGACCTTTTGATCATGGAAGAATTTAGTCGTTTGACGATATGCATTCATTCTCATCTGTGAAATTTGTATTCTTTCTTCAAGTAGATCCAAATCAATGTTTCGAGAAGAAGAATTATATTCAGGAGTATAACATTAAGTACGATATGTATTAACCATAGTTTCTGTTGGTGATACAGCTTCACTTCCATATACCAATGCAAATGGAGTTTCCCCTGTTGGGTCCCTGGTAGAAGTTCTGATTGACCACAGGATAGGATATAACGCATCAACCCAATTTTTTGATTTGTCAACTAAACTCTTCTTCAAAGAATTCAAGAACAATTTGTTGGCAGCTTCTGCTTGTCCATTTCCCTGGGGATGTGCTATTGATGATTTCCAGTGTTTGATTTTCAATCTATGACATTGATCTGTAAATCTTGTCGAAAATTGCAATCCATGGCCAGTTAAAACTGCACAGGGAACTCCAAAATGACATAACACATAATCATGGAAAAATGTCAACATATTTTATTCAGTAGGTCGTGCTAATGGTTTTGCTTCGATCCATTTAGAAAAATAATCAACTGCCACGACCAAGTACTCCATCCCTGCTCTTTGGAATTTTCGCATCAAATCTATTCCACACATATCAAAAGGTCGTGTAGGAATAATTGGAGTTTGTGGAGTCGATGGTAATCTTGGCAAAGGACCATAAAATTGACAACTTTTACAGTGACGAACCAATTGTTCTGCATCTTGATAAAAAGTTGAAAACTCACCCTGTATTTATCTGACTGCAAGCTGAGATTCACTCATGATAGAAAGATGTTTAATGTGCAAAACCTCTGCCCATTGCAATCTTGCTATGAGTGCTTCATATTCAGCTTCATTGTTAGACAAATGGAATTTTAAAATGATGCCTTTCACTTCCACATGCCCCAAAGATGGAGAATGTAGATATAAACCAACTCCTACTCCATTCTTGTTGACTGATCCATCAACATATAAGTTCCATTTAGGAATCTGCATTACCTCTAAAGATGAAACTTCAAATGAAGTAGATGGGGAGTCTTTATTAGTTTGGTCATTTACCAAGAAAGATGTTTTAGCTAAGAAATCAGCCAAAGCTTGAGCTTTGATGACAGTTCTCGGAGTAAATGTGATATCATAGCCACTCAATTCGATAGACCATTTCAATAGTCGACCTTATTGGTCTAACTTATGAAATATTTGTCTTAGTGGCGTATGTGTGTATACTATTATAGGATGAGATTCAAAGTAAGCTCATAATTTACGAGCTAAAATGACTAGCCAGTTAGCTAATTTTGGTATATTAGGATACTTGGATTCAACTCTATTTAAAACCTTTCTTACATAATACACTGATAACTGTTTATTCTCAACCTCTCTTAGTAACACAGAAGCTACAGCTAAGTCTGCTGCAACCAAATAAACAAAAAGACGCTCTCTAGTGCAGGGTGAGCTAAGAAGTGGCGGACTGCCAAGATAAAGTTTGAGCTGCTCCCAAGCAGACTGACATTCAGCTGTCCATTTGAATTCTTGAGCTGATCCTTTAAGCACTTTAAAGAAAGGGAGACATTTCTCAGCAGATTTAGAAATGAATCTCCCAAGAGCAGCTAGACAACTATTAATTCATTGCATATCTTAAATTCAACTTGGCTCTTTCATGGCTAGAAGAGCTGAGATCTTTTCTGGATTAGCTTCACTCCCTCTTTCTGTGTTCATAAATCCAAGAAATTTCTCAGATTTAACCCCAATAGTACATTTATTAGGATTGAGTTTCATGTGAAAGGCATTAAGGGTGGAAAAAACGTCTTTTAGATCTTTAAGATGAGAAGAGCCTATTTTGGTTTTAATAACCATATCATCAACATAGGCTTCTTCTACATTTTTGCTAATATGTGGTGATAAAATATTATTCACCATTCGTTGATAACTTGCTTATGCATTCTTCAACCCGAAAGGCATGACATTATAACAATATATCCCTTGTGCAACTTGGAAAGTAGTACGTACTTTGTCTTCTTCCTCCATTTTGATTTGATGATAACTAGAAAAAGCATCAAGGAAACTTAAACATCCAAATCCAGCAGTGTAATCAACTAATGCATCGATTCTAGGTAATAGATAACAATCTTTCGGGCAAGCTTTATTGAGATCAGCAAAATCAACACACATTCGCCAATTTCCATTTACCTGTTTAACCATAACAACAGTTGCGAGCCAAGTAGGATAATAAATTTCTTTGATAAAGTTGGCTTCTAAAAGCTTACCAACTTCAACTCGCATTCCTGCTTCCTTTTCTAGTCCAAATTTTCTTGGCTTTTGTTGTACAGGGACATATTTTGGGTCAATATTCAAACAATGGACAACAATTTCTTCTGAAATTCCAATCATGTTGGATGTCTACCAAGCAAAAACGTGTTTGTTCTCCTTGAGAAATTCTTTAATTTCAGTTTTCTCATCTTCTGTCAGTTCAACTCCAATTTTCATTTTCTATTCTAGAAATTGAGGATTGACAATAACCTCATGATACTCCTTGTGCTATGAACATTGCTCGGCCTCCAAGGTGAAAAGGTGAACTGACTGCGCGAATTCAATTTCCATTCGATCAATGGGTGAGGATGTATATGCTTGTAGTTTCTTTTTCATTTGAAGAAAATAATCCAATAAATGGCAAGGATTACTTTCTGCAGCGACAATTCCTTGAGTAGTTGGAAATTTCACTCGTTGCTGTGGCATAAAAACTACCATATCAAAAATGACTTGTGATGGGGCTCCAAGAATAGCATTGTAAGAAGATTTAACATTCACCACATAAAATTTGATTTGTTCAAAGCGAAGTTGACCTGGATTTTCCAATGTGACCATGAGTTCAATTGTCCCCTTAACTGAAATTTTATGTGATGTAAAGCCCTCTAGATGAGTTCCACTTGGTTTTAAACTTCTATCATCTAAATCCATTTCTTGAAAACACTTGCAGAATAGAATATCTTTAGAAGCTCCTGTATCTACAAGTACTCGTCTGATCATGCATTTGACTATTCTGGGAGACATCAAAGTGATATCTATCGTGATGGGATTCCTCCTTGCTTCCATATTAGGGACTAATTCAGATTGTGAGAAAGAAATATGATCTTCATGGTTAGAGTATTCACAAATCATAAGCCTTTTCCAAAGCATGAATTTGTTTCTTAAGTTGAGATATCGAGGGTATTTCATGTGATATAACATTAAATACCCTTTCTCCAGTTGGTGGAGTTGAGTCACTTCTATGTGCTTGTCCTAATTTCTCAATTCAATCTCTCAGGTCGGCTCGATACTCTGTCAAGTATCCACCCTGAAGTAACCCTTCAATAACCCATTTTAGCTGGATATAGTTTTCAGTTGTATGCCCGTAATCCTTATGAAAAGCACAATATTTTGTTTGATCTCTAGTATCTTTTGAATAAGGATTTAAGGGAATTGGATCTTGAATTCCATACTTTTCTTTCAACATTGCAATCAAGCTTTCTCTCGGTATTGTAAGTAGGGTGGAAGGCTCGATTTTTCGGGTCCTATTTTTTCTTTGTTTATTTCGTTTAAAATTGGATCCTTTATTAGCTCTGAACTCTCTTTCAGGCTCTTTATTTTGACTTTTGGAATCTGACTTGCTTCCACTTATGTCTTCACCAAGAGCAACCTTTCTAGCTACATCGAACATCTCACCCAGTGTTTTGGGCTTCCTGAGTTGCAATTCAGTAAAGAGAGCTAGAGAATTGAAACCTCCTTCAAAACATGTCAACATAGTATCTTCACTGATACCTTCAATTTCATTGTACACTCTTTTGAATCTTTCTAGTTAGGAAAGGAGTGATTCACCTTCTTGTTGTTTGACATTAGCAAGGTCACACCACATCTTTGGAATTGTTCCTAATGTGCTGAATTTATCTAAAAATTTCTTTTCCAAAGATGACCAAGAATCAACAAAATCAGCTTTAAGTGAAGTGAACCAAGTTAATGCTTTTTGTGACAGCGTACTTGGAAATGCTCGACATAGAAAACTTCATTTGTGGTGATCAATCCCATAGCAGATTTATATCGACAAATATGTTCAAGGGGCCTTGACTTGCCATTATACAGAACAAATTTTGGTAACTTGAGATTTGAATCAGGGGTTACCTCATGGATCCATTTAGTAAATGGTCTAATATCAATTGTCCGCTGCATGGAATGTTTTGAGGATTTATTCACCTTGGGAGAAGACTTAGATCTTTGTGTTCTTGGTCTTTTAGTCGACTGTTTTAGATTCTTGGAAATAACAGTATGAAATTTTACTGGTCGTGTAGAATGATGTGATTCACCAATTTCACTCCGTACTTTTGAAGTTTGTGGCTTACGTTGCTTAGATGTATTTAGAGCAACAGAAGGTCGTCTAGATGACTCTGCATGGTATGTTTTGTTTGGAGTTAATATTCTTCTACTATTGGAGCACGAACTTTTTCTGGCATTGTCCCCAGTGGAAGAGCTGTTGGAGGGGGAAGAAGATGTCCGATGACCGCCATTTTTGCATACAAATTTGACCATTATTTCATGATTTCATTTTCCTTTCGGAGTTTTCTAATTCATTTTTCGTTTGACGGACAGTTTGAGTGCTTTCTTTATGTGACCGATTTTCCCCTAGTTTCATTGAGATGATCTCGTAGATCTCCAACTCTTGGTCCTAATCTTTTCGAAATAGTTCGTTGGAGAGGATTATACCGTATCTATGATTGTTATGATGGAGTATCATGTATTGATACCACCTGGGGAACAAATGTTGCTTGATTGTGTGTTCCTTGATTTGCATGTGTTGGAGAAGGTTATGGTGGTAGCCATATTTGTGTGATTGATATTGACAAGATGATATGGAAGTAAAAGAGATTTGTCAAAGAAGTATGTCTGATCACTCTCAATACGATCACAGAGAATAAAGAAAATAGAGAAAACTTTTGATTTCCTGTAACAGAACCAAACTAATGATGTAATCAGCCCGCAAACCGAAAGTTGTTGAAGTGATTGTGAGAATGTCAGCGCAAAATTGCCACCCTTTAAATAAAGATGGAGAACCACTTATATGTTTGAAGATGAATGGCTACTACCTAAACAACAAGGCATACAGGAGAGATGTCTCCTTTTTTTGTCCCTTCGAAGAGATTAATTAGTAGGAGATCAAGTAATTTTGTATTTATATGAAAGAAGTGTTGTTTTTCTTGGCTACCAAGTTGTATAGTATGGGAGGCTTGTGAGGCAAGATTTGTTTCTTGTAATACATGTTTTGTAAAAGGTATTCTATAGTCAATGTATTTGACCTTTTGCATTTATAATATATATCGTGGATTAATATTTATAATCCCAAATAAGAGGAAAAATATTATGTGTCGAGGTGACTTGATCTCGTTTATTCTCACTTCGTCACTTCACCTTGAATGACTAGGTGAGATATTGAGTTTTTGAGATTTTGGGTGAAATGGCATATCTGAGTGAATCTGGCGCCAGCTGTCTATTCACCTTGCTAGGTGTCAATTTCTCTTCATAACCAATTGTTGGAAAACACGTAATTAACAATTATACGTCATGTATACATTTATATACATATTTGTATAGACACATAGATATATATATATATATATATATGTATGTATATATAAATGTAATTGTAAATTAAGGGCAAATGTAAACTTTCAACATCATCAAACACGATATCTCCTACCCTATTTGTCCTAATAATTGGGTTTGTTAAAGCACATAAAAGTAAATATACCCAAGTGCAAAGAAAAATATGTGTACTGTAATCATATATATATAGATATATAATAAGAAACGAAAAAAATGAAATATAACCTTCAAAATTGCTACATAAAAAATCTAGATAACCTTCAAACAAATCATGTGATAGGTCTTGCAAACCTTGGTCACCAAAATTAGTAGTATTTGGGACTGAAAACATGATCAACATTAACCTTGTTTCTATTCTCTGTACTCATTTTGTTGACTACATTTTGTTCATTTTAAGAATGAACATGCACACTTGTGTCAAAATCATGGTTTGCATTTTCTTTGGAACATTCCCATCAACGTCATTGTCAATTTCAAATCTTCTACTTTGCCCATCACGTTGTGTCTGTTTAATAAAGTTATAAATATTTTCTATAAAATTATTGACATTGTCCTTAACTTCCTCAAATTCAACTATAAAGTCCTTTGTTCTCTTGGCTTCCTTCTTAACTCTGTCATCCAGTAAATGAATCTTCTCAAGAATCTTTGAATTCTTGATCCTTTGTGTTATTATCAACATCTTCTTCATATTTATCTATTTCCTCACCTACTCCTCCTCCCTGTCTTGTTCTTTGCACCTTCTTAGCATGAAGGACCTAACACCCTGAATACCATACTTGATAGTTAGTGGTTCCACACTCTCTCCCTCGAAGCTGACATTCACTAACCTCAAACTTTTGGTCAACATTCCACTATAGGGGAGGACTTTCTCATTTTACCTAATACCCAAGTGAACATTGTGTATAAAATAGTTCCCAAAGTTAATTAAACTTCGCTTTAGTGTAGGTAAATTAACAAAAAATCAATAATTCCAAAATTTTTTTTGATACCTCCCTTGCAAAAATTTGACAACAATTCCCCCAGTTGTTCGGGTAGTAATAGAGAGAGAATTCACGTTAAGTTTCAATGCATTGCACAAACTCAATGCTACTCAATGCTAAGTGTCCTTAATAGATGGTTTCTACAATGCATTAGATTTGAAGTGCTCTCTCAAATTGTAAACCTCATTCGGCATACGAAACCAATTGTTAGATTCTCCCACAGTGAAATGAACCTCCACACCTTTAACCATTTTCTTTACAATAACATTGTTATTAATGTCCTCTGACAGGAAAGCATTTGTATATAAGAGACGAACTAATCTTGCAACTCTCGTATGTTAGGTGGTTTCCTGAAAGCAATCTATTTGACAGACTAAAAAGTTGTCAAAAAATCCTCGAAATGCCTAAGAACGTATAAGTTTGGTCATTTGCTGGCTGATGCAGATCCGGGTCATCTTTCATAACCCGACCCAACCCGGGCAGTATTCTCCGTAGTCGCAAGTCTGTTGTTGTGTCACCTTGTGTGCAACTCCTAATTCGCATTCTATTCGGTGTATTGTTGGTTTGAGATTTTGAAATGTTTGGACGCAACACGACCCTTTTCTTATACATTCCAACTAATTATGAATACAAAATTTAGATTACTAACATATGAAAATCCTTATTCTTCACAAAATTCAGTTGACTAAAAAATTATGGTAATATAAAAAAATTCAAAAAGTTTTATTGATTATTGTATTTTCATAGAGAATTTTGACAATGCATGCAGTTTCTTTGTGGATGAAGCTAGGGTTGGATATGTGTGTGCAGAAGATCAAATTGAGTTCTAAATTGTCACACAAATTTACATTGAAACTATTGCTGATTAGGTCTATTCCCCTTCCCAAAGCGAAAAATAAAAATGTCGACACCATATTTCATGAGTTGACTGCACAATGGAAACAACGGTCAATTATTAAATGAATTGTTCAAAATGACGCTTTTGAATATTACACACACACATTTATGCACAATTTGCAACATAATTTGAAATAAGAGAATAAACCAAATTTTCAATACACAATTTGCAACATAATTTATCAGTACACAATTTATACACAATTTGCAATATATATATATATATTTTAAGTATTAGAGGCACGTCACTAATGCATTTTTCAAGTTTGTGGTTGAGAAGTGTTACACGTCATATATAAGCAGTAACATGTTCTTTAAAACTAAAAAATAAAATTGAGTACTGATAATTGACGATGCCACATAGTAAGTAGGTATTCCACAAAATATTGTATAAAATTATGAAACTTTCAAAAATTATACTCAACCATCCTATCTAGAATAACACTATCATAAGTCCAATTATCTCATATATTATATAATAAACTTACATTTATCGAACTAAATATGAAACAACATATACAACATTTAAATAAAAATTTATGCACTTTTTAATTTAATATTGTGTATGCATTTTGTTATCTTGTGTAGACAGAATAGAAAGGAAAATTTAATAAGGTAATATAGTATACACTACAAAAAAAGGGCTATTAGGACACTCTTAAGTGCCTTATTAGAGTATATATTATAGTGTTTCTTGCTTTAATGCGCTTTATATAAATGTCTCAACAAAGATATAAGCGCCGCAACTCTAGCCCCCTTAATAGCCTTTTATGTATGAATAAAATTGAATTTTTAAATTCAAAATTTTTTGACGTATTGTTTTAATCTATTAAGAGTATTTTAAATTGTCTAAATATTTATTTTAAAGACGTTTGTACATACATAGTAATAGAAGACTTTTAAGACTTATAATTTTAAAATGCCTTAATTGATATGTTTTAATAGCCTTTTTTGTTGTAATATATATATATATATATATATTTCACCATGAGGTGAACAATTAAATGTCAAATGTCGTTACACTTTATATACGTGCACTATGAAAATAACGCATTACTAATGGGTCTTTTTTTTTTTTCAGTTATCATTTTGAAATTTTGTTATTCGATTACGCGAATTAAAAGAGAAACAAATTTATTAGACATGTAAGACCACATTGAATTTATCCTTTTGAATTCATAATTTTATTCTTTCATTTAATTTAATTTATCCTTGTAGTTTATCCTTTTATTTGTTTGGTAATATATCTCACATCTAGTAAAAAAAAATAATAATTAAAAAAACGTGCATAACGAACAAGTATGACCATAATGCATAAATAAACCAAATATATGATATTGATTACCAAAAATAGGGCGTCCAAACCACCATAGTTATATAAAGATGATTACAAATTTGAAACAACACACTAATAGCATGATATTATAGTCAAAAATACATAATGTTAGGCAAAAAAAAAAAAAAAAAAAAGACCTAGACGTTCATGTAATAGTTCTACCCACATGGTTAGTATGTAGTCGCATGCCCATCTTCCACCCTATTTCCATCAACAACATCACTTGTTTTGTCTCTTGTATCCTCAAGTACCATACGATCTCTATCATGCTCCTTCATTTTGTATACTTCACCTTTTGCAACATCTCAGTTGTCATCGTATTATCATCAGCGTGTTTCTGTTCATCTATATATGAAGATTTCAAATAATAGTATAAAAAAACAATTGATTGTAATATTTCTTAAACCACATGATTTGTATTAAATATATAGTTTGGCACTGCTACTGACATCCTAAGGTTCCATGACATTAGTTGGATTACAACCTTTCATTCTAGAATTCAATTTATCAAACTGATCACTAATGCTTTCACAACATACACATTTGGTGACATCTAGTTATTCCGTGAATGGAGCACTATGTCATTCAAAACTTGCATATCCAGTTCAAGAATAATTTGTCACTAATGTGTTAATTTTTTTAGTTGACCATAACAAAATGCACAATTGTACAACACATACTAAAACATGACCAATGTAAGCATACCATTTGGCAAATTGTACCAAATTAAAAAGAAAAAATGTATCAACTAGTCCATCACATATGTAGACTTTAATCCTCACGTGTTTATGATTCGACTTGACCGTTCATACGTATGGTACCAATTTTGTCATCACAACTATTACTGTATCCAGGATTAGAGTATACCATGCATTCATTTTCATTAGACTATTTCATTGCACTTACCAATACAAAGTTTCATGATTTACATAATTTGTGCACAATGAACCTGTGTAGTTTCAATGATCGATTTTGAACACACAATGTAAACATATAAAGTAAGTCAATTTTAGTCGACTGTAAAATAATATATCTGTACACAGTTGTGGTAGACATTGGTAATCCTCACCTTTTTCTGCAGTTACTGGGTCATCAATGTTGAGATAGTGTGGATCAAATTGCAAATCCAAGTCAACCAACACATTCATTACATCATCTGTTTGTTGACCAATATTTTCAAAAATTTGTTCTTGCTCATTTAATCTATCAAGACCAATATTAACATTGTCATCACCTTCATAAGATATTGCAACTTGTTGGACTAGGCATGCAATTATTCCCACAATCTTACATGTTTTTTGTGCCAGTGACATCCAAATGGGTTCTAGTTTTTTTTTTTTTTTTTGTTTACCACCTTAAAAAATTATAGATAAAATGAACTGAGAATATAGCAAAACTTGAATCCATATCATGTATAACATTCTAATATATATACACATATACACGTATCTCATGCGTGTAACCATATCATTTATAAGTTACTGATAATGGAATATATAGTTGGTGCTAGGCACACCATTTCTACTATTTTGCCCCTAAAGGTAAAACTCATTTTAATGCAAGAAGATATTTTTTCTTTCTCAAAAAACTTGAAAACAGTTAAAAATTCCCTTCTAAATATTTGAAGGCAGTTGCAACCGCCGTCCTTGTAGAGCACTCAAAGAAAACCGCTCCTGAGAAATATCTCATCTTCTTATTTTATCTATAAAAAGGAGTCTTTCTAAACTAAAAAAGGGGTTAACATTTCTCTAAATACTTTTGCAGAGCTTTCTACCAAATATCACTCCATTCTTTGAGAAGGCATCAACTACGTTTATGCCTTCTTCCCTTCGGATCTATGACTGAGAATCCCCTTTGAACCTATTTTACTATAAAACAAGTCTCCTGGAGACCTTTTGAGAGAGAATTGCTCTTTGGAAAACACTTTTCCAACTGATTTCTACCCAAACCAAAGGAAAGCATTTTTCCCACTAGTACACTTCATTCCCATCTGGATAACTTTCCAAGCGGGATATTCAAACATAGCTCACAATGCTGAGCATATTTTATCTGATAGTTTTCACCCACATCAAATTGGTACCCACCGTTTAAGTGGCATGAGGACAAGAAGATCCGTTCGCGCCACTACCCAGGTTCAACTACTTGCTGATGAACCACAAGTGGCGATCCCTCCTATTCATGATCTACCCACTCATTCACCATCTCTGGAACCAATTCTTGAGGTTCCGCCATATATTCCTCCTCCAACTCATGCAGAAAGTGTTCCGCAAGATGAACAATCTAACAATCAGTCCGAAGATGACATTGATGAAGAATTTTACTGCACTATGAATCGTGGTATGCAATTGGATTTCATGCTTTTGCACATGGATGAATTCACCGAATTTCTGAAATTCAAAGAAGCTGAAAAGAATTTCAAGAAGCACGCACAAAACAATGGCGAAGAACACAATCTCCCACCTCCTCCAAGAAAGGAACCAACTTCCAATGAAGCTATGTAATTAAGCTAGACAAAGCCAATCTTGGACGCCAACACCAACAAACCATCGGCTATCCACATAGACAATCCATCAATTGTTGTTCAGCACGCACCTCAAATGGGATCTATTCCCAGCCCTGCCGCTCAACCGATGGGAACTCTCCTTGGATGGGTACTACTCCTATCCCCAACATGCCACCGATGGAAAGCACCTTCTTCCAGCATTGACAAGATAAATCTCATCTCCCTTCTCTTCATGTTGATACTATAAAAAGTAAAGTGTTAGATATGTTTACACAACTGTAAAATTTATTTCCTAAATTTCAACCACATTCTCTCCCTTGGAATAAGTTTATTGCTACGCCACCGAAAGCAGAATTCTACAATCATACTTTTCCCCTTAATTTCAAACTACCCACTATGAATAGGTATGATGGTTTATCCGATCTAGCAACTCATTTGACATATTATACCACTGTGATGTTAATGTATTCTACTAATGATGCCATATTATGTAAATATTTTCCTAATACACTTGCTAGCAGAGCTTTATAATGGTTCACGTCCTTTCCTTCTAATATCATTGAGAGTTTTTATCATCTTGGTATACTATTTTTACAACAATTTACTAAAATATCTCTTCCAATAAGCCAAGAATGCACTTGCATAACATTGGACAACAACATGATGAACCATTGGCTGCATTCTACAAGCGATTCAACGAAGAATCGGTTCTAGTTCAAAACTGTATAGAAGCTGCATATACTGAAGCTTTTTGCAAAGCTCTTCGCCCATGTCGATATTCGGAGAAGTTGAAAATCCTCCAACCTCAGACTAGTGCCCAACTATACAATAAAGTAATGAAGTAGATCAAAGGAGAAGAGTTCGAAAGCTCCAAAAAGGAATCAAGAAGAATCAAACGGGAAGAGCTATACAAAATAGAGAATCGTTTTGGGTCAAAGTAGATCCCCCTCCCAAAGAAAACAATTCTAGATCCAACTACGATTGACATTCGTCTTACAAAGACTCCCACAGTAACCAAGATGACCCTTCCCGATCGTGACATCATTTAGATTCGTACCCCTCCAATCCTGATCGAAACACCTCATGGAGACACTCAAGCGATAGTTCATCCCCTTAACACTACACATGCAAACAACAATCAAACCAGCTCTAAATACCATGAAAGCAACGATCGATACCTACAACAATAAGTTAGTTGTCTTAAGAACGTGGAACACAATCAACCTCAAGGAATTCTACTCATGATTTAGCAGAATCTACAAGGACACAAGCCAAAAGGGCAGTCCCCAAACAGAACATTCTCTGACGAACTATCCTGAACGGACAATTCTAATGGATTACATCATATAAATGAGAGATTTTTATTCAAATAGTTTCCCCATGGGAAATTGGATCCAAGTAAAGGATCTCAATAGAGAAGGTCATCATCATGTGATGAATCAAGAAATTTTATTGTGTTGCAACAATTGTGATTACAGGAAATAACTGTAGAAAACATTGGATGAATGAAAGAGCCTGAAAAGCGCTATAAAATATCTAAGGCAAGAAGCCTATGTTCGAACATTCTAGGTAGAAACCTATATGCAAAAGTGATAACGCAAAAACACATCATATTTTTAGTACTATTTTGTGCCTTTTATTAGTTAATTTTTGTAGTATTATAGTTAAATATATTAATTTTGGT
>JAXGGT010031391.1:0-13764 GCA_035583425.1 Marsdenia floribunda
CTGAAACTAGCACTAAACATAACAAGATGTTCCTCCCCCCACACTTAAATTTTACATTGTCCTCAATGTAATCAGCAGTGAAGTAATGAATACAGGACAAGGGAAATAAGAGAAGGGAAAAGAACCAGTAGCAAAAAAATATCAGTGAAAGAGAATGCAATTACACAAAAAATACTCAAAAACTTCAAAAACAAAAGTGAACAGTAGCAAAAAAAAAAAAAAAAAATCGGGAAAAAAATAATAATTCAAAATTCAAAAAAGTGGTCAAAACGATGGAATTCGGCCAAAATCTGGCCTTGATCACAACAATAAGTTGTGAGTATTGCTCAGAAGATGTCAAAACCCTTGGATACCAAAATTCAGCCCAATTGGAAAATAAAAATCTGATGAACAGTACTCTGAACAGTGTTATTTTCAAACCGAAATTGCCAAATTATGCACTAAAAACAGAAGAGAAAAACAGAATTAGATAGTAGTCAATCAATGAATTCCTATTTTAATTATAACGACTATCGGCTTCGCCGGCAACGGCGCCAAAATCTTGGTAAAGGATAAATTCGCGGTTGTCGTCAAACCGGCCAATATTAATTTTAAAACTAGCAAGCAATATAGTTTTCACCAGGTTATCTCCCAAGGAAGCCCAAATCGTTAAATTAAATCAAAGACTTCACCAATTCTCAATTAAAGCAGAAAAAGGAGGGTTTTAGAATTTAAAGAGAATAGAAAAAAGGGGAAATTTTTTGCTTAAAGTAAATTTAAAAACTAATAAACTAAATCAAGTAGGATGTAATTCAATAATGAGAAAACATAATCAGCCTAGGGTTGATGCTCCAATTCTATTCATCCTCGTTCTTCTTAATATTCTCAAACTCCTAATCTGATCCCTTGATTGAATACTAATTTAGAACCCCAAATTAGAATTCTATTCACCTACGAAAAACCCATTAGAATTTGATTAAGAATTAATAGGTTTCCTAGACAACCGTCTATTCCATCAACTCACGTTTAATCTAAGACCCGTGAACATCAAGGTAATCCATAAAAAATCCAAATTCGAAAGCAATCGAGATAGAGATAAACACATAGATTCAATTAACAACTATCAATCAAAACTAAATTTAATTTCAACAATCCATTCAAACGAATAAACATTCAATCTCATAGATTAATACAATCAAATCTGAAAACCAAATTAAAAACCCGAGATCAATGATGTTCTGAAACTTTGAATTGCCCTGGAAGCATCTTTCCCTAGACCAATTGCGAAGTGTTTAAGCTGCCATTACAAAATCTTGTAATGACTCCATGATTCCTTGAGAATCTCTCTCTGTAATCGTGATGAACAGTACTGCGTGAACAGTAACCGCCTCTCTTCTCTGATTTTCGAACTCGTAGCCTAACAACGGGCATAGCCCGCGTCAACCTTTTCAAATCTGATCTCTCCTCCTTTTATTAGGGTTTGTCCTCTCTTTCTTGGACTTTACGGGCCCCTTCAATCTAGGCCGCCTCTCTTGCATATTGGGCTTCATAAAACTATAACATGAGGTCCACCAGGTCATTTGGATTTGGGCCTGAAATAGAATAAAAATGTAATTAAAAACCCAACAATTTAATATTAATCTTATTAAAGCATAACAATCCAAATAACAAATAAAAGTCCTATGAATGGTAGAGAGACATATTAAATACTATGTATTGAGGGTCCAAAATGTATAAATCTATATGTTATCATCACTTCAAATGTACACTTTATTGCTGAGAATGCTTCTTTTCTTGCTAATGCTGATAAAACTAAAGGAAATATTTCAAGGAGTGTTTATGAGGGTAAGAATGGAAACAGGAGGATAGAGTGCAAATATTGTAAGAAATCAAGACATAGCATTGATAAATGCTATAAGCTCCATGGATACCCCTCTCATTTTACATTTGGAAGAGGAAAGAAAGCCAACATTTCTGCCTGTGTTCAGCATGATACAGACACACACATTTGCACAGATTCTGTCAAAGAAACAGGGCTAAGTTAGGAACAATTCTCTTATCTACTAAACTTGATCAAGCAATCAAACATTGATTAGAATGCAGGAGGATCAAATATGGATACAAAAATGGGAATAAGCACAGCCTTAACAAGCTTTACAGGTATGGTTGGTAAACCTCCTCATAGTTACTCCAGTTTTTCAAAATGTTTATCTTGTGGTATGATTGATGAGCCTTGGGTAATTGATAGTGGTGCTACCAATCATGTGACTCATAACAAACAATTTTTTGTTCAACTTCATTCTCTCAAACAACCTTTCTTTGTTATCTTACCTAATGGAACTAAAGTGAAAGTTGCTTCCAGTGGAACAATTTACTTTGCCTCAAATCTTGTTTTGCATAATGTTCTTTATGTTCCACAATTTCATTTTAATCTGATTTCAATAGAAAAATTACTTCAAGAGTCACATGCTCAACTCATTTTCATACCTTCTTGCTGCTATTTGCAGGGCCCTTCAATGAAAAGGCCACAGGTTCTTGGTAAAATGCAGGCAGGTCTCTATGTGTTGCAATCCAATCCCAAACACAACACTACTGTCAATTCTCTTGTTCTATGTACTTGTAAATTTCTTTCTCCATATTCTGTGTATACTCTTAGTTCCAAAGTGATTACTGTTACTCTTGAAATTTGGCATTATAAACTTGGTCATTTACCTATTCATAAGATCTGTAAGCTTGGGATTGATTGTGAAATGAATAAAACTTTTCTTGAATCTTGCATTATCTGTGCCAAAGCTAAACAAACCAGACTTCCATTTTCTTTAAGCTCTTCTAACTCTTTGAACCCTTTTTATCTAATACACTTAGACATCTGGGGACCCTATCATACTGTTACTTTCAAGGACTGCAAATATTTTCTCACTATAATGGATGATTATAGTAGAGCTACTTGGACTTACTTAATCAGTCATAAAAGTAGTGCTTTTACCATCATTAAGGCCTTTGTTTCTATGGTTAAGAACCAGTTTTCTACTACTGTTAAGATCTTTTGAAGTGATAATGCTCTAGAATTAGGCTACGGGAGAGAGGTGTCATCTTTCTTTCTAGAGGAAGGCATTGTACACCAAACCTCTGTGAGAGACATACCACAGCCGAATGGAGTTGTAGAAAGGAAACACAGACATCTTCTACAAGTTTGTAGAGCCCTTCTCATCCAATCCAATTTACCCTTACACTTATGGGGTCATTGTTTGCTTGCAACTACATACCTGATTAATAGATATCCTAGTACTGTTCTTCAAAATATATCACCTTATGAGAAACTCTTTGGTACTAAACCTTCATATTCTCATCTTAAATCTTTTGTTTGTCTTTGTTATGTGAGTACACAAAAGAAAGGGAGAGATAAGTTGCAACCTAGGGCTCAAGCTTGTGTTTTCATAGGTTACCCCATTGGTCAAAAGGCATATAAAGTTTTTGATCTGTTTTCCAAGAAAACCTTTGTTTCAAGAGATGTCATATTTCATGAAAATATCTTTCCTTTTCACTTATCCAATTGGAATCATTTCATACACTTTCCTATTTTACCTCTTCCTATCACAGAACACTTTGAATCTTCTCATCCTCAACATTCTGAAAATCCTGTTATTATTCCTATTTCTGAATTCTCATCTCAACAACATTCAGCACAACAAAACATCAATACATAGAGACCTACTATTTCTAAATTTTCTTTAGAACATCACCCACCATAACAGCATGTTAGACCACAAAGATCAAGGTGCAAACCTAAATATCTACAGGACTACGTTTGTTCCTCTCAGCTTTATAAAACTTTGCTAGCACCTTCTTCTGACATTTCCTACATATTATTCCCTCTTAAGTCTCCTGATTCTAACAATGATCATAATTGTTTCTCCTTGATTGGCAAGCATCATGATTCTGTTCCTCAAGATCCCAATGATACTTCTAGAAGAAGCCTCTTTGAACTACTCAACTATGAAGAAGCTGCTACTATACCAGAATGGCAGTCTGCTATGCAAGCAGGATTTCATGCTTTACTTGATAATGAGACTTAGGATATGGTAAATTTACCTAAAGGAAAGAAGGCTATTGGCTGTACGTGGGTATACAAAATCAAGTATAAGGCAAATGGGACTGTAGAAAGGTGCAAAGTAAGGCTGGTTGCTAAATATTTTAATCAAAAAGCAGGAACTGACTATACATAAACATTTTCTCCTGTGGTGAAAATAACTACAGTTAGATGTTTGGTCACTGTGGCTGTTAAACGTAGGTGGATTCTTTATCAGTTAGATGTCAATAATGCCTTTCTCCATGGTTTTTTGGATGAAGAAGTCTATATGTATCCACCACCTGGTTTGATTTTATCTAATTCACAAGAGGTTTGCAGGTTAAAAAAGTCTTTGTATGGACTTAAGCAAGCTTCTAGGCAATGGAACCATCGCTTGATTGAATTTCTACTCTCAATAGATTTTTGCCAATCCAAGAATGATTATTCTGTATTCTTTCAACATAAGGATGGTCTTAGCATATATCTTGCAGTATATGTGGATGATGTTATAGTTATTTGGAGACAATGTTGCAGGTATCATTGTACTTAAGAGGATTCTTGATGAAACTTTTAAAATTAAGGATTTAGGAGTTCTCAATTACTTTATGGGAATGGAGTTCCAATATTCTACTAGAGGTGTTCTTATTCATCAAAGAAAATATGCTGAAGATCTATTATTCAATTCAGGTTGTGCATTGGCAAATTGTTGTTCTACACTCTTTGATGCTTCTCAAAAGTTAATGCTCATGCAGGGGATTTGTATTCTGATGATGAAAAGTACAGGAGCTTGGTTGGTAAGCTAAACTAACTGACTAATACTAGACCTAATCTAAGTTTTGTTGTCCAACAGCTTAGCCAGTTCCTTCAGGCACCAAGAGTTCCTCATTTCAAAGCAGTCATTCATGTTCTGATGTATCTGAAGGGTAGTATTGATGTTGGCATTTTCATTGATAACAAAGCAGATTTCACCATTTTTGCCTATTCAGATTCTGATTAGGGGTCATGTTTGGATACTAGAAGATCGGTTAGTGGTTACTTTGTTCTTTTGGGAGGTTGTTTGGTGGCTTGGAAATCTAAGAAACAACCAATTGTTTCCTTATCATCAGTTGAAGCTGAGTATAGAGCTTTGAGTAAAGCTACTGCAGAATTGGTTTGGTTAAAAAGGCTGATTCATGAGCTTGATGTTTCTGTGTTTTCTCCTATTGTCTTACATACAGATAGCCTAGTTGCCTTGCAATTAGCCAAAAACCCTATTTTTCATGAGAGAACTAAACATATTGAGCTTGACTGTCATTTTATCCGTGAGAAGCTTATGGATGGTCTGATAATCTTGAAACATGTTTCTAGTTTAGAACAACTTGCTGATATTTTGACAAGAGGCTTGACAGGTTCTTTGCATCATAATATTCTTGACAAGTTGGGTCTTTCTCTTGTTCAATCCTCCAACTTGAGGGGGGGTGTTGGAGATGAAGTTGGCAGATTAAGTTCTCATCACAAACTTAAAGGAATTGGTTAAAGATTTTGAAGTTGGGATGGCAAAGAGGATTAGTTAGTTGAGTTGGTTGTTAGATTAGATATTTTATTTTTTCTAAGATTTTTTGTTGTATTGGCGCCACCAAGTAAGTTGCAGCTAAGATAGGTTCTACTATCTTATAAATGTATGTACATTTTTAATCAATACAAGAAAATCAGTTTTTTACATCTTCTCTCAAGTTCTCATTTCATTTATAGTTTTTCCTTCATATACTTTCTCTGCATTTTACATTTTTCTAGGAAGTCTATCTTTGCATTCCTCTATTTCAACACCACTTTATCTTCCTTACCAAAGCTTAGCCACACCTACAGAGAAGCTTTGCTATCAACTTTTATATCTCCACCACCTCTAATCGAAGGCCTTCTTATTGCCAGAGAACTCTTCTCGTCAGGAAAAGGAACTGGCGGAGACGATGGTTTTATCGTTATATTGTTGGATTTTTTTTTTTTTAATTCTCCAAGTAGAAGACCAAAATGCCCTTAGGCACTTCTTTTTTTAATTGTGAACAATACTTTAACAGAAAATTTAAACGAAAAGACCTATTTCACACGATTTGAATAGTTTGGGAATCTATTTGTACAAAAAATTAATTTAAAGACTTATTTCACTAAATTGCAATAATTTGGGGACTAAACTTACCAATTTACCATTATTATTATTATTATCAGTAGTAGTAGTAGGAGGAGGAGGAAGCTGCCATTTTTATCATTTTCTTGGTTTTCTTCATAGTTATATATATATATAAATATATGTATACTAATATATATATATTAGTTATATATTAGATTCTTTCTCTTAACTTTCCTTTCAGCGGTTGCTTTTCTTAAATATCTGATATCAATATTATTTTTATTTTTATTATCTTATTTACAAAAGATTTTATTTGTTATGTTCTTTCTTTCAAGAATTATTTTCTTGAAAATATTTAATTTCTTGATTTTATTTTTTAAAATTTCTTGAGATTCTTATTAAATTTAAATCTTTTTTAAAGTAATATAAGTTTTTTTTGGCTCAAATCTATTAGGAATTAATTGAGGGAACATGTTCCACGTTTGATAAATTTCTGAACCCATAAAGCATGGTGAAAAGGCTCCACTTTTATAAATTCTGGCCTACCTGACGGGATAACAGCTAGGGCCGAATTTGGTTAAAGCAGCAAGTGCCTAAACTTGTTTGAGCCTACCTAAAAGAAAAGAATTTAAATTGTGATATATTTTTTTTCTATTTGTTAGATTTGTTTAAGGGAAGTCTATTTGATTAGTTGATTGGTTGCTTTGAAATCATTCCTTTAAACTTACTAATTTTTTGAAGTTTTGAAAAATGAGGAAAATGGATTTTTTGTTTATTTATTGGGCTTCTAACTCATTCCATCCTCTGATTTCTCCCTTCTTTTGTAAATTCTAGTGACAGGGAATAAGAGAATAGGTGAAGCTTGACTTTTGTGTTTAGTCTTGGATATTCTTTAGTCATTGATTTGCTTTTGGAATTGAATAGTTATTCTTTTGAATTTGTTAATTTTTAATAAGTTTGGGGTTTCACCCCTAACTATGATATGATCCTTTTGGAGATTGTAGTATTTCTTTTGGAATTTCTTTTGGGACTTATTGAAGGATTTTGATTTTTTTTTTTTTTTTTTTTTTTGGTTTTCCTTTTGTTTTGGGAATTTTTTTCATGTTTTGAATTAAGATAGAGACCTTATGCTCTTGGGGGAAATTTAAAGGGTACAGTCGTGTTATGCCCCAGTTTTGGGGCATGACAATTATTTTTTAGTATTTTGACAAAAAATACTAAAAATATGTTAAATCATGTGTTCATTTCTTAATTTTTATTTAAAATATGTTAAAGCATAGTTTTTGTATTACTTATGTATATATCTTCTCTTGTAATACAGATTCTTCTTCTGGCACCCGATTTCAGGGAGGTGGAAAGTTACTCCAAGAGTGGGAGGAGCCTACCTTCACAAGATTGTGAGTCTAGCTTAGTGTAGATGGAGGGTTCATTGGGCAGGATGCAACAACTTATGCCCCTATCTAGGTCATTTTTGCACAGATATCTTGTTGAGTCTCTTTGGTTTATAGGGACTAGCATTCAGTTCTTGATAATCACAAAGAGGCCATTTGGTAGGAGATGCATGTAAGTATTATCTATTTTTAACCTAAGTATTTTAATATAGTATATTTCTTAATTATAGTTAATGGTACTAATTATTTTTAACTTTTCAATGAAACTCTACTATGTCTTTTGAGGGCCTTATTTTGACCTTAAAAATGATAGGGTCATCTCGGAGAGATTGAATGCATAATTTGAAGAGGAAGTACTACGAGTCACACAAAGGAGACATCATACTAGACTGTCTTGATGTAGACCCCATAAGTGGAGGTTGCTAGTGGATTACTGGTAGCTATAGCTGTCACACCTCAAATCCGGGCTTAGCTCATGGACTAAAACCTAAAATCCAAGATATAACACGACAACATCCTCTAATTATTCAAGGATGAAAAGCCATGTACATTCAATTAATAAAAATATGATATTAAATCTTTGTCCTTTTCCTTCATACAAAAGTAAAATAATCAAGTACTATCAATATCAATAGAAAAAATAAATCCTAAATCATTTCACTGTATCCAATTAATATATTAATAACAAACAAAATAAAACCGTCTATCTTAATCCAGTAAATAAAAGCAGTAGATTCTTTGAAGAGAAAATTTGAGATGAAAGATCTTGGAAAAACAAAATTTTGTTTTGGCCTGCAAATCAAGCACTTGAAAAATAGAAATAAAATTTTCGTACATCAATCAACTTATACGGAAAAGGTCCTTAAAGGATTTTATATAGACATAGTGCATCCATTGAGTACCCCAATTAATAGTTGTTCGATCACTTGAAATAAAAAATGGACATTTTTCGACCTTGTGAGGATAATGAAGAACTTCTTGGTCCCAAAGTATCATATCTTAGTGCAATAAGTGCACCAATATATCTTGCTAATAATACAAAACCTGATATAGCTTTTGCTATTAATTTAGTAGCAAGATTTAGCTCATGTCCAACTAGAATTCATTGGAATGGAATTATACATGTATTTTGATATCTCTGTGGTACAATTGACATGAGATTATTGTATGCCAACAGTTCCAAACCACAACTTATTTGCTATGCTGACACTGGTTACTTGTTAGATCCATATAAGACCAAATCACAATTAGGTTATCTTTCTACATGTGGAGGTACTGTTGTGTCATGGCGTTCTACCAAATAAACACTTGTTGCTACTTCTTCAAATCATATAGAGATTATAGCAATTCACGAAGCAAATCGTGAATGTGTTTGGTTAAGGTCTATGATTCTACATATCCAAGAGACTTTTGGTTTATTTTCTGAGAAGATATCTCCTACATGTATAGCTTAGTTGAAAGAAAGATATATTAAACAGGATTGCACAAAGCATATTTCACAAAAATTCTTCTTTACTCATGATCTTTAGAAGAATGGCGATATAGATGTTCAACAGATTCGTTCAAGCAACAACTTGGTAGATTTGCTTACAAAGGCATTATTGACTTCAACATTTGAACGATTAGTGCGTCAAATTATGCGTGGACTCAGTGATATTACATAACTTTTTATTAGGGGAGTGTACAAGGGAAGATGTACTTTTTTTCCTTCACTGTGGTTTTTTTTTTTTCACTGTGGTTTTCTCTAGTAAGGTTTTAATGAGGCATATTCCTTGTACAATCGATATTCAAGGGGAAGTGTTATAAATTTATTTAATTAGTCAATATCCCTTTCTAGTCTCCGAAACGCTTTTAACTCTTTACTACTTCAAAGTCTCTACGTTGTATATATAAATAGAACATTTATTCCTTTTGATAAGATGATAACAATACGTTCTCTCTATTTGCTTGTCTAAATGTCCCCTTTATTCATAACATATATGGGTAAATAGACAAGTCCTAACAGTATTTTTCAAAAAACTTACAGAAATCTAAAGAATCTCGTTAGGGCTCAATAAATCTCTTTTAAGAGTCCAATTAGGACTATACTGATTTCCTTCTAGATATCTTTTTAACCTTAACGTTTCTCTTGCTTTTATATTATCTTATTTACATTTCTATTTAATTAAATTTGTTGAATCTTATATTTTAAATTCAATTACATTATTAAAGTTTAATTAAATTACTATAACATATAAAATTTATAATAAACCATGTATTCTAGTTAAATGAATATACTTTATGTGATTAAATTTAAAATATATTAAAAATCTAAATAAGTTTAACTAGTAAAAAGTTATAATATAAATAAGATCATAAAATTAATATTAATTTTCAATAATATTTAATATAATATATGATAATATAATGAATATATATATATATATATATTTATATATTTGAAGGATATAATATAATATACTAAAAAAATATTAGTTTTCAATAATATTTAATTTCAAATCAATAAATAAATATTTTAAGAAAAAAACGTGTTCAACTTTAACTCGATTTGTTATCCAAAAACAAATTAACTAGATTCTTCTGGAGATCCATTCAATCTTAACAAGACTTTTTAGGAGATTCATTAAATATGAACGGATCTCTTTTAAAAAAATATAAAATATTTAAATAAAAATTTGCAAATTTAAAAAAAAAATGAAAATTTACTTCAATGTCATCATTTTCTGAATTCTTTTTATATATTTTTGTAATATTTGATCATATATTGTAATTTGGATTGTCATTTATTAATATTTTTTTAAAAAAAAGAAAAATTAATGTGATTGATACATTTAATCTATATATAGTAATGTTTTTTTTTTTTTTTCCTTGTGAATTAGACAAGTTAAAAAAAAAAAAAAAAAAAATTAACTTTTTCTAATATTTAAGGAGTAAGAATTCCCTACTCTCTTAACCTCTCTCAATTGATTTTGAAAACTTAAATTGCTAAAATGAAAAATAATAAAAAATTTCAAAGAAAACTTTAGCGCCAAGAGAATACATCACTCGCCCAGCTTGCTCCTCCGTTTTTTCTTATCAGTACCTTGAGTATCTAATTTCTCCTTCATGAATCTCATTCTTTTCTTTCCTATATAGAGCTACCATCAATTTGTTATAAATTATCAACAAACCTATTATACCGTATTAGTAATATTTGTTACCATTAAACTACTAACAACAAATATTATAAATGAATTATTTCATATAGTAATGTGTCAATAAAAATTATCTTTAACTAGTTAATAATAAATAGAAATTGAGAATTTACTGTTAGTTAGTAATTGATTACAAAATCATTTTCCTTTAAATTACAATTTAAATTCGTGACATAAACATTAACAACCATGATTTCTTGTTAGTAATTACCTGGCAAATACTTTCATGCCAAATCATGAACTTATATAATTGCCAACAAAAACATTACAACGAAGAAATTTTTTGTTGGTAAATAATTTTACGATAAATTAACATCTAAATTACCAATAAAACAATTACCAATGCGATTCTTATTGGTATTTAGTTGTCAAATATTTTTCCGCCAAATTACCAAATGACTTACCAGCAAAATCATTACCACTTATGAGTTTCGTAGTTGTTAATTAGTTGGCAAATATTATACCGCTAAAATACCAACTAATTTCCAAGTGATTACCAACAAATTATTTTCCAATGATAGATAATTGGTTGGTAATCGATTGGAAATTTCTTAAATTTCCCTAATTTTTGTATTAGTTGGTAATCAATTGGTAATCTGTTGGTAATTACTAACATCAAATGAGTAGTTGATATCTTTCGGTTGGTAATTGACATTTTTCTAGTAGTGAATCATAAATACGGGCTGTTGAGCCTTCGAATAATACTAATTGTAGCTTGTAGATATTGAGATAGCTTCTCAGTCTCTTTGTTGTAAATGTTGACCAGTAATTTTATCAATGATCAATTGATATTTTTTCCTCAATTTGTATTTTGAAGCTTTTTCAAGCTTTGTGGAGAGAAGTTTTTCAACGTCAATATTAAGCTTTAAACTTTAAGTCTTCTAACTTGTAATTAAACCGAATCAAGTATTTAACCTTTGCAGAATTTAACTTTTGCATGCTTTAAATGGATGGGCATGTTGCCTCAAATAAAATCTAGGCATTTTGCCTTAAGAAAATTTCTGCTTTTTTAAACTTAAGAGTGTAGGCATTTTTGCCTTTTTCAAAATGTTTGAACTCATTTTTAGGGATCCCTAGTATTTTTTTTGCCTTTGTAAAGCTTTTTAGCCTTTTTAGAATATAGGCGTCTTGCCTTGAATAATATAAGCTTTTTAGCTTTTTGAATATAGGCTTCTTTGCCTTGAATATTTGAATGTAAGCTTTTGCCTTGGAAAGGATTAAGCAATTTAGCTTATCTTTCCTCCCTTTTTTTTTTTTTTTTTTGGGAGATGTTACTCTGAACATGTTCCGCATGGAACTAATATTGAAAATCATATCATTATGTAGAGAATATCATCATGTAGTATCCTTTGGGATATTTCGTCTGGAAAGCTAACTCCCTCATGATTTTACCCTTCTTTATTTTAACCATCGGGATTTTTTTTTCAAGGATTATACCCTTCATGATTATCCTTCGAGATCATTATAGATTGGGAAAAAATTCGAAAAGTCTTCAATCGAGACAATCTCGTAGAACTTTGAGCTTTAATAGATTTCTTTGGAAGATATTCCAAGTGAAATTTGGAGAACTTTGTTGTCGATTTTAACAATCTTCTTGAGATATCCATATTGTGTAGAATTCTTCTTATAGGAGCGTTGATGTAGATTCGAACTGAAAATATGGCTTATGCCTTCGGGAGTGATCATCATAGGGTTTGACAATAAGATGGAGATATAAATTGCCAGATAAGAAACCATCATAAGAGAAATAACAAGATATTAGACAAAGAGATAATCCGTCGGATGAGAAGCTATCGTAAGAGAAATACCATAGAATAAGGCAAAGAGATAATCTACTGATTAATATGATAAGAATATCCTTGTATGAATTGTCCGATTCTGAGCCTTGAAAGATATATCCAAATAATAAATTGGCTTTGAAATCCTTCCTTGTTCAACACAAAGTAGAACCAAGGATAATAGTCTAAATTGTGAAAATTATAAATCTTACCCAAAATAGGATCTTATCCCAAAATAGATGATACCAGAATAAGATGAGAACATAGGTACCGTATTATCATGTAGATAGTCTTTGAATCAATCTTTTGTTCATTTACAGAAAATAGATCACTAGATAGAAATCCATCACCAACAGAATACCATACCATAAATTAGAAGGGTATACCAATAGATAATAAACCATCTTGGAGAGATAATCAGAATATGAGATGAAGAATACCATAATATATCAAAAAGAGGAATACCATAATATGATTCCAAGAGATATTGCATCCATCATCATGATAAAAATATGCTTCTATATAGATCTGTAGAATACATCAAAGCAATAGGATGCCTTGTAAGACTAGAATACTTTGATTCCAAGCCCAAAATAGATGATATTAGAATGAAGTATAACTGTAAGAACTATCTCATCTTCTAGATGAATTTAAATCAATCTTTTATGTATTTTCACCAAAAAGACCAAAAAATGATCTTTTAGATATTAATCACCGAATAAGAATCTACCATAAGAGAAATACCAGAATAAATGGTGAAGCGGTGTGGCATAGGGTAATAATCCACCATAAAAGAGACATGCGAATGTAAAGTAGAGAGATAATCCGTTGAATGATGAATCATTCAAAAAGAAGAATAAAAGAATACAAGTCGAAGAGATGATCTACTAGATGTTAAGCCAATGATCAATCGTGTTGTAAATCTGATCTCTATCTTCTCTCAAGATATTCATGATACTTTCCTTGCAGAAGATATTTTGAAAGCTTAAAAATAACATCCATTAATAATTGAGAACCTTGTGAAAGGAAAATATCCTTGAGATATAAATATCTTCGATGTCATAAAATATCTTTGAGATATAAATGATGTGATTTATGTATATATGATTTAAGTAAGATATTATCAACATAAAATGCATCATTAACATAATTTGTCACTTTGAATCACATTAGAGGCAAGTTTACCTATCATGTATAGCATTTAAGAATGTGGTAGTAATCAAGATTATAAATCATTAATCCCAAGGGA
>JAXGGT010031430.1:2836-13750 GCA_035583425.1 Marsdenia floribunda
CCCCCCCCCCCCCCCCCCCCCCCCCCCCCCCCCCCCCCCCCCCAAAAATGCATTAAATTCTTCTAATTTTTTCCATTTATTTCTTTGTATTTGTTGTTGTGTGCGCTAGAGAATTCAGGGGTACGTGTCTATGTTGTTTAGATAGATGAAATTAGGGGCCCAACAACCTAGCCTTTAAGTAGCCGCTCAATATGTTGATCCAATTAGTGAGGTCCTTGTATTAAAATTGCTCATGTAGTTCCAGACCCCACAGTTATTTTTAGAGAAAATCTTCAAGTTAGTTGTATATCTATTTTTTCTTTTTCTTTTTTTTTAAAAAAAATAAATTTTAAATATTTAGGCTCCTTTTAAATTAGATTTTTTTTTTTTTAGTTTACTTTTTTTTGTTTTTAGTGAGGAGAAATGGAAAAAGTTGTTTAGAAAGTGGAAGACAAAAATATTATATTTTATTTGTGTAATAATCAGTATTGGTATAAGAAATGGTGTGATACTCTCATCTTCTCCCTCTTCTCTCCATTTTTTTTTAAATTTTTTTTTCCAAGTGAGGAGACATGTAAGTGGTGTCCAAACAAGTACACATCATTTTTTTTTTTTTGTTTCAGTTTGTGTGAAAAACTGGAAAAAAAATTCCAATCCAAAAGGAGCCTTAATTTTTACTTATTTGATATTATATATTTTTACGTTTGCTTAACTCTATCCTTTTGGTAATTTATTTTTAAATTTCTGGTCATATAACTCTTATGTACTATTAAAGAGGGAAGACTTAAAGTATCCAAAATATTCTTTAAAAAAAATAAATAAATAACATTTGAAAGTCACGTGGTAAAAATGATCGAAATTTTTAAATAAATCACCAAAAAAGGATAGAGTTAGGAAAATATAAGGTATCGAGCAAGTAAAAATTAAACATTTAGGACTTAGATAAACAAAAAAAAAAAACATAGAACTGTACTAGAGATTTCTCCATTCTTTTTGTAATTCGTTTATTACATCATCATTCACTATTCAAAGTTACTACTCAAATTATAAATTTTAATTCGATTTGAGTTATACGGTATAAATCTAACTCTTATTTAGGAAAAATGTATTGCTTTAACTTTTATATGAAGATGTTGTTGGGTTTAGGCTTTCCTTCTATGTTTTTAAAGCTCGGTTCTTTAAACCTAAACTTTCGCCATTAGGGTTATTAAAACCCTCCATATAAGCAACCACTTTGGGAGGTGTATAATGAGACAAGAGAGATAAAGAGGGTAAGGGCAACCAAGAGAGGAAGAAAGATAAGAAAAGAAATTATGCATAATTTTCGGTTTTTCAGATGAGCAGGTGGTCAAATCACCTCCAAATATTGATTTCGCAATAGAGAACTATGTTTTTGTGATTATATTCTTTTTTTTTCATCTCTTTGTTTATGTGAAATTTATTACTTCTTTGGGCGTGTATTTTTAATTTATTTGATTGAGACTCTTTTATATTCACTTATTGGTTAATAGTGAAATTTTGGTGGACTCCAAAATCTCGTGGTTTTTCCTATAGAGTTTCCACAATAAAAAATTATCTTATTTAAAACTGCTTTCTTTTGTTTTTTTTGCCTTCATTAGTTAATTTTTTAGGTTCTTAATATATTCTTACAAGTTGGAGAGATATTGATAAATCAGATTTTCCTTGGGCAAATTGTTGGTTTCCCCCAACAAAGTGGTATCACATGTTAAATTCAAAATCTCTGCTAACATTCATAAATATATTATTACTTGTGTCAAGTCATTTTTCTTTCGTAATATTTTAAAAAATAATATTTATTTTTTATTTTTATGAAATATATTATATATTATCATGAAAAAATAACTATTATAGAGAACTTACAACAAAGCTCATATAAGATTCACATGTGAGAGCTTTAATTACTCATCTTTTAATTAGATATTAATAGAGGATTTCATAAACCTATAAATCTATTAAAATAACATAATAAATAAAGTCTAATTAAAATATACAACAAAGAGAAATTAAAAAAAAAAAAAAAAATTGTATTAACCAGGAAATCTTTAGTTTAATCCAAGCATATAATCACAAGATTGTATTAAAATGTAGTAAAACATTTATTTAAGAAATAAATTTAAATATTTTATTTTAAGTAATATATATATATACACATTTATTATCCTATACCCATCGGGTTCCATGAACCTCAAATAATTCAATGTTACCGGTTAGATCCATGGGACATGGGTGTTGTAATTTTTTTGGGCCCGGGCTTCAGTGAAGATCCGGAACTAGATTAAACCCAAAAGGAAATTGCAACCTTTAATACTACCAATTGGGCTTTTTTTTTTTTTTTTCAAAAAAAAAAAATCTTTAGGCAGTTTTTGGACTGGATTTTTTTTTTTTTTTTTTCAAAATTTCACTCAAACGAAAAAAAATGAGTTGTACTTGTTTGGATAACATCTGACATACTAATGTTTATGTTTGTTCAGGTGGCAAAAAATGAATAAAATATTCAATATATACATATAAATATATATAAAACAAATAACAATATCATCATTATACTAATAAAATATATTATTTTTGTCCCTCACTTACTAGACAACTTTTTAACTTGTCCCACCTTACTCCTTAGTTTTTCGCAATCCACTCAACTTTTTTGAAAAAAATAAGCAACCTCAAAAAAAAAAAAAAAAAAAAAATTCCAATCCAAAAACACCCTTAATCTTTAGTTTTGATGAATTTCTATATTCCAACTTAGCAGTATTTTATTTCCTTCTTTTTCATTTTCTCTCTCTTTTTCTTAATGTCAAGATATTTGTTTTAAATAAACATTAGCTGACAAGATAAATTAGCTCAGTTGGTAATAATCACGCTTATGATACAAGAAATCATGAGTTTGAGTCTTGTTAAAGACAAAAAAAGCCTCAAAATTTTCAAAATAAAAAATAAAAACCTTAATGAGTTGGTAAGGAGTACTTGGCTCAAGTGAAGTCACAGAACTGCATTTATGTATACAGAAAGGGACTTAAATCTACTTGATTCGAGTTAAAATTAGTCTAAATACAAATATAATTTAAAAGTACAATTCATAGTTACAACATCGCATGCACTAAAAGAAATAAGACCTCAACCTATTAATATTTTTGAATTACATACTAAATCTAAATTATTCATCAAAAAAAAAAAAAACATACTAAATCTAAATTTATTAATAATTACATATATATATATATATATTAACACGATTTTTTTTAAAGAAAAAAAAAAAGAAAGGATAAAAAAAAATAATAAAAAAAAAAATAAAAACCTTAATGAGTTGGTAAGGAGCACTTGGCTCAAGTGAAATCACAGAACTGCATTTATGTATACAGAAAGGGACTTAAATCTACTCGATTCGAGTTAGAATTAGTCTAAATACAAATATAATTTAAAAATACAGCTCATAATTACGACACTGTGTGGACTAAAAGAAATAAGACCTCAACCTATTAATATTTTTGAATTACATAATAAATCTAAATTATTCACCCAAAAAAAAAAAAAAATACTAAATCTAAATTTATTAATAATTACATATATATATTAACACTATTTTTTTTAAAGAAAAAAAAAAAGGAAAAAAAAAATAGAAAGGAAAATCACTTGATTGTGGTATGCAAGAAATCAATAAGTAGTAGTTGCCCAATTGATTAACTGAAATTGACGATTCATCAAATTATTAAGTAGAAATCCGCCATGCATGATCGATCAATCAGTTATCAGTTCATCTCTGCTGCCGACAAATTCATTAAATTTTCTCCATCTCCCTGCATCATTAAAAAGAAGCTCTAGATTTGACCAATCGTAGTCGTAGTAGCAGTAGTAGATTACATGACAATATCCCAATTGGAAGATTACAGCAGGTTTTCTGCCATGGCATTCAATACCATGCTAGCTAGCTAGGCCACATGTATATATATATATATAAAAGCTTCCGTGAAAGATCAATATATATATCCTCCTCCAGTCTCCAGCTTTCATCTACAGAGGTATTATTATATACATAGATATGTATGTGCATGTATTTGATCCGAAAGAGTTTAATTGTTGGAGATTCTTTGTCACAGAGTATTGGGGAAATGTTTTCTTGGGATACTCATTTTAGATGGTTTGAAACGGATGTACGTGTTCTTTTCATAGTTAATTAATATGAAAATTGGCATATATATATATATATATAATGCTAAGAAAATTTCATAAAATAAGGTACATATATATATATATATATAGAAATTAACCACTTTAATTAATTTTTATACCAATTCATCTCTAATATTTATTTTTATCTTTTTTATCTTATTTTTTAATCTTTTTAGTATAATTAATTCTTCCATTTGATTTTATTAGAGTACCCTTAAAAAATGACACATGTCTAACACGTGATTAATTTATTTAGGGTAAAAAGATAATTTTAAAGTTTCTTCCCTTCTCAATTATAAATATTTTATTTAGGGTAAATAGAATAGATATAATATTTTAGACAAAATACTCACTTTTTTAAGAAATGGGAAATAGGTGTGAATAAATTTAATATATCTATTCTATTTTTTCTTTTTTTCTAACATGAAATGATCAAAATATTTTTTTAATTTAATAGATATGCCAGTAAAGTGATCAAATTTTGGTCAATTTTAGTGAGGATGACCAATTTGGAAAATAAAAAATCGATAAATAATCAATTTAAATAAAATTAAAATTATAGGACCAATTCGGAAAAACGTAAATAGTTAAGAGACTAAATCAAAGAATTTTCCAATTAATTATTACAATAGAAATATCTAAAGCAGACATTAATTTTATTTGGACAGCATGTTTTGATTATGATTTAGGGTTTGTGATGCTATGATCAATCACATATTGTATTTTTTTTTTTTACAAAAATAATAACAAACACAAAATTATTTAAAAGCGGCATACGATAAATTTCTTTATTCTCCTTTTATCTTAATTAACAATTAAGGAATAAAACTTTTGATGACCTTCATGTAAGACTGATTGGTGGTACTATAACCTCCATCCACCACCAGATTCAATCCGCTAACGAACTTGGCAGCGTCGCTGCACAAGTACAGCGCCGCCTGCGCAACGTCCTCAGACGACGGCACAGCTCCTTTCAAGTTTGCCGAGGCACAAATTATCCCTTCCACCTTCCCTCTGTCCAACCCCATTGCGTTTTGCAGCAACGGCGTGGCAACGGCACAAGGAGATATGCAGTTGACTCTGATTCCATACTGTCCCAGCTCCACACAGAGATTCTTGGTCAGTCCCACGACTGCATGCTTGGAAACCGCGTAAGAATGAGGCGACTCGCCGGAAGTAACAGAAGCAACGCTGGAAGTGAAGAGAATAACACCTTTTTGAGCTGGGATCATAACCTTCGCGGCATATTTTGCACCCAAGAAAGCACCGTAAACGTTCACGTCGAAAACCCTCTTGAAGTTTTCGTTGTCTGCATCAACGATGGTGAAATCAAGATTACCCGGGATGCCAGCATTGTTAAACATGATGTCAAGCTTTCCGTATTTAGACATGGCGACATTGATTACATTCTGAACGTCGCTGTCTTTTGTAACATCACAGTGGACGTACATTATAAAAATAACATTTTCACATGAATTATTAGATGATGTTCCCTGCTGCAGTTCCTCGCAGAGGGTGTTTCCCAACTGATCCTGGACGTCGGCGATGATAACTTTTGCACCGTGCTGTATAAAAAGTCTCACCGTACTTTCCCCGAACCCACTGGCACCTCCGGTGATAATCGCTACTTTTCCTTCTAGGCTGCATATCAAAATACACTCACTCATTCATATATAAATTAGATCAACAATTAATCTTAATTAGAGTTACTAAAAGAAATTTCTATACACAATAAAAAAAAATAAAAAAAAATCGGCATTGTTCGACCAACTTACCTCCTACTAGATGAAGCATTGACAGCTGTGGAAGAACCATTCATGTTGGAAGACGGCATATGACAACTCCAAGTTCCCCAACCAATGAGAACTTCGGTCTTTGTCATGCCAATTTATAGGTAGAACATTAGAAATATATCTCAACTTTATTATTAAATTATAAGATGAGTTTAGGTATTTATTATTTATTTGAAATATTTTTTCTTTTATGTGTAATAAAAAAAAAATTGTCAAATAATTAACTATGTATATCAATAAACTCATAGTCATGATAGTGATATTAAAAAAGGTAATAATAAATTCGAAACTAAGTGCTTACATATACATTATATGTTATAAGAGTCACCTTCACAATTCGATCTCATATATCTTGATTTATAATCACGTCATATATATATATATATACTTCTTCTGTTTGTGATAGTATTAAATATTATAATTAATTTCGTGGGTAGACAAAATATGATGGAAGAAAATATAAAAGAATCCAAAGAGAGAAGTAATAATTAAATTACACCCCCAACTACTACTACTACTATACGACCAGCAGATTAATTGAGGGGCGCCTTGAGAGGGAAAAAATAAGACCGATGAAGAAAATGAGCAAAGAGGACAGTGCTGGCCATGTGTTATGGAGTCATGAAAATAACCACTTGTCTGACTTCTGCCCAATGATAAATGTTACGATTACCCCTTGAGTATGGATGCAATTAATTTAGCCACTACTATATATATACAAAGAATGATTAGGTCATCGATAGCTTTAGGTTCACACACACATAATATATATATATATATATATATATATTTACTTTCATCATCCTATATTAATTTTAAATTCTCCACCTAAATTTTATATTTTAAATTTTATATATAATACTAGATCATATAATTATTTACGATTACTTATATATTGGTTCTTTTAATCAATTCTTTCTAATAATTTCATTATGTATTCATTACGTGAGCAATTTTGTAATTACAAGACCATGTAATTACATGACCAATACAGTCAGATTATTTTAAAAAATTAGTGAAAAAGACCAAATTAGATAATTGTAAATAGTTATAAGGTTTAATACTATAAAAATAAAAATATAGGATGTAACTCAAAAAATTAAAATAATTATAAGATGAAAATGAAGAATTTTTTTTATTCCTTTATTATCTTTTGGGAGAAAAAAAAAAGGGAAAGAAAGGAAGAAAGAAAGAATCTAATATAATATATATATATATATATATATATATATATATATATATATATTAATCATTATAAAAAAAGACCTATTTCTAAATTAAGTATTATTAATTCAATTAAAAAATATATAGATACAATAATTAATAAAGCTTTTTTTTTTTTTCTTCTTTTTTTAATTAAACTACATTAGCTCCGGAAATTGTAATTAATTAAATTAGTCATTCATTATAAAAAAGAATAATTATTTAATAAATCTATGTATTCTAATATTAAAATAATAATAATAATAATAATTCTCTACAAAATGTTGACTAAAATAAGAAAAGATAAAAAACAAAAAGACATTAATCTAGTGATCATCATATATATTGTACACCATGGGTAAAATGAATAAATAAATATGTACGCGATAGATAATTCAATTCAACTTGATTTAATATGGCATTGAATTTCCTATGATCCATTTGGATAAGCTTTCTATATGTCCACTTCTGTCCTTCTCACTCTCCACAATGATTTGTACTTCTTAGCTAACTACATATTAACAAGGAAATGCAAGGAAAAACAAACAAACAAACAAATAAAAGAAACATGTTGAATGATCAAAAGAGAAAAGACTTATCCACCATATGACTTTTGGTCTAATGGTATCAAATATTTGCTTCATGTGAAAAATATTGGGTTCGATTTCAGATATAAATCTCATATATTACCCAAAAAAAAATTAAAAAAAAAATAGAGAAAAACTTATCCAAGAACAAGGTGGTAACTCAATAATGTGACTCTCTTTACTTAAGTGTCTTCACTTAACTTGTTAAGTGAAATTCCGAGTTCGATTTCATATATAAATCTCATATATTACCAAAAAATAAAAAAAAAAGAAAGACTTATCCAAGAACAAGGTGGTAACTCAGTAGTGTGACTCTTTTTACTTAAGTGTCTTCACTTTACTTGTTAAGTGAAAGTCCGAGTTCGATCTGAATATAAACCTCATATATTACCAAAAAATAAAATAAAATAGAGAAACGCTTATATATATACACTTATCTTCTCATTCTTATTAGGGGTGAGTGATAACAGGGTCGAATTGAGTTAAAATAATTATATTTAACATATCAATTCGAATTTGAAATGATACAACCTACTATCTCGATTATTTATTTATTTAATATATCAAAAAAATTAATATTATTTAATTTAATTATATATAAAATTTTAAAATTTAAAATTAATAAAAATTAATAAATTATTTAATAATAAATTAGAATATATAATTAAAAAAATATAATAAATATTAGTTATTGTTTAAACGAATTACACGAATTATTATTATTTTAATTCGAAATGTTTATTAAACGGATCAACTTATTATAATATAAACTCGTTTATTTTCAATTCTAACTCGCAAATTTCGTATTAAATTTTCATAGGATTCAAATATTGCCACCCTACTTCTTATGTAAAAGGGGTTAATTAGGCCGAAAAAATTAAATAAAAATATTAAGAACAAAAGTGATCTTTGTTATATTTTTGTATTTTCACTTTTGTTTAACATGATGTTAAAATTGATATGTTTATTTTATTATATATATATGTAGTATTTTTTATTATAGAAAAATAAAATAGAATAATATAAAATTTAATTAATTATACGACAAGCAAGGGCAACACGAGATATGGATGGGTTCTCATAAAAAAATATTAAATAATAAAAAAATAAAAATTAATTTATTTTATATATATTTCAAAAAAAAAAATTTTAAAAAAAAAAATTTGAGAGTACATCAAGATGGAATTAATGTGTCAGGAACATGTCATGGGAACTCTTACTAGAAATATCAAATTCCTTTTTTATATATAACTTGATATCCTAATATGGAGGGATTCATTATTTGTAGTTATATAAGATTATTTTTAATGTGAATTATATTTAAATCTCTTATTTAATAAATTAAATAAAAATATTTAAGTAAAAATTTTTTTTTAAAAAAAAAATCTTGTCACTTAGACTATTATTCTATTTTGAAATATTACTATTTTGTTAAAGAAAAAAGAGAGAAAAAAAAAAAAAAAAAAAAAAAATGAGAAGAGAAGAAGCAGCAGCAGCAGCCTTCGGGCAGCCCAAATGGAGAGAATACATCTTTTTATCCTTTGCAAAAATAAATTGGGCCGCAGGCCTTTGATTATGATGAACACCAAACGAGCCCAAGAAACAAGGCCGACCTAGTTCACCCGAACCCACATCCTCATTTCAGCTCCCCAGGTTTTCAACCCAGCCTTTCCCTTCGGAATGGAGAACCATAAGACTCCAAGACCCCAATCTCCTATCCCAAATTAGTGACTCAAAAAGTGGAAGAAAACAAGGTTGTAATGGTCCTTTTTCTTGTTTAGGTAACCTTATTTAAATTTTGAGTTTGAATCTCATTAAAAACGATTTTACGTTACATTTTAGTCATATATTATAGTATTGAAAGTTTACCTTCTAAATTAATCTATAAGAATAAGGAATTACCACAAATATATATATATATATCTTGAATGGATAAATTTAATTAAACATTCTTTATTAACTTGAACTTTTAAAATAAGTATCAATATATCCCAACCTTGGTCTCTACCCATTCTTCTCATATTATGAGGGGTGGGCTATGGAAACCACCCATCAACACAAGTTTGAAAATTTACGTTTGCATGGCTGAATCAAGAGTGCACAAGCTACTATTCATTCTAGAGTCCTAACTGAGAGAAGGATCTTCTTCTTCTTCTTCTTCTTCTCTCTGCCTAGACAATGGAATCACCTTAGACTTATTTGTATAGCTTGGTAGGTTCTTTTGCCCATTGATAAACACAATTGTCCCACATCGAAACTTTACAAATCTTTTTGCCTTTTTTTCAATATATAAATAATTATACTTTTGCTCATAAAAAAATCTATGTTGACTTTGATCCTCACACTTTAATTTTTTTTATTATTATTTTGATTCTCTTATCTTTTGCTGACTTAATCACCATAGAAGTCTTATTACCAAAAAAAAAAAAAAAAAATGATTAAGACATATTTATTGAGGCATATTAAAATTTAAAACTAAAGTTTTAAAAGTCTTTTATTACTACGTATGTAAAAATATCTTTAAAAATAAATATTTACACAATTAAAAATGTCTTAATTAATTAAAAAAATGCCTCCAAATGATTGAATTTAAAATGTTAAGGATGGAAAAGTGTATTGGAGACTCAAATCTAGAATTCAATGCCTCCAAACCGTTGACAAAAATACAAAATTCTTCCATAAATCTAAATATAAAAATTTAAAATGATGGTTTAGCTTCTGAATGCACGTACATTTAACCAAATTTGATATTAAAAACCATATTCTAAATTACTCTTATGTCCCTATTGATAAACATTTTCGGTTAAAAGTTCCCCATTGCCCTCCTCTACCCTATCCCACACATCATTCTTGACAATGTCCTCCATGAATCCGTCACCAACCTTCCCACTTTAGAAGAAATTCAAATAAGTAGATCAGAAAGTAGTTAATAAGACATGTATTGTTAAAAATACCCATTTTTTAATCAATGCAAAAATTTCCAGTTTCTCCTTTAGGTTAATATGATATTGTATGGTCTCATACTAATGGGTTAGGTTGACATTTATATTCAAAGTGATTTTTTTCTTTGAATTTTCAATGTGGGACTTAGATTTGATACCCAACATAAACAAATAAACAACTAACCGAAATCGATAATTAAAAAATTAAGAATCAAATTTACTAAA
>JAXGGT010031441.1:1702-13748 GCA_035583425.1 Marsdenia floribunda
TCTAAATCGATTCACAAATTTTAACGTGATTTTTAAATAAAACGATTTTCTTATTAAATCGAACTAGTTTTGGAATCGATTCACGGTCCGACCAACCGATCTAGTCCATCTCACAAAACATTGGTTAGAATATTTTCCAAATATTAACAAATAGTCAAAATCTGTGTATCCAAGTCAACATACCTTTTTTCTAAGAAAAGTACAGGCATAAATGTAATAAAACTAGGTAATAATAAATTAAAGTTTTGATGTGGGACAAATGATTTTTTTTTTGTGTAAAATACCAAAAATACCCTTATTTAGGACTAGACTTATAAATTATATGTACTTTACCCTACTCATGGGCTATTATTACCATAAATATTCTTATTAATCCATTCACAAATTTTAGCGTAATTTTTGAATAAAACAATTTTCTTATTAAATTGAACTAGTTTTGGAACCGGTTCACGGTCTGATCAACCGATCTGGTCCATCTCACAAAACATTGGTTAGAATATTTTTAAAATATTAACAAATAGTCAAAATTGTGTATTCAAGTCAACATACCTTTTTCTAAGAAAAGTACAGGCATAAATATAATAAAAACTAGGTAATAATAAATTAAAGTTTTGATGTGGGACAAATGAATTTTTTGTGTAAAATACCAAAAATACCCTTATTTAGGACTAGACTTATAAATTATATGTACTTTACCCTACTCATGGGCTATTATTACCATAAATATTCTTATTAATCGATTCACAAATTTTAGCATGATTTTTGAATAAAACGATTTTCTTATTAAATTGAACTAGTTTTGGAACCAGTTCATGGTCTGACCAACCGATCTAGTCCATCTCACAAAACATTGGTTAGAATATTTTCAAAATATTAACAAATAGTCAAAATTGTGTATTCAAGTCAACATACCTTTTTCTAAGAAAAGTACAAGCATCAATATAATAAAAACTAGGTAATAATAAATTAAAGTTTTGATGTGGAGCAAATGAATTTTTTTTTTTGTGTAAAATACCAAAAATACCCTTATTTAGGACTAGACTTATAAATTATATGTACTTTACCCTACTCATGGGCTCTTATTACCATAAATATTCTTTGACGAAATTATAGTTGAACTAAAGATATATTCATACTCATAGGCTTGCAATTTTATTGGGCTATTATTACCAAAAATGCCCATTTAAAAAAAATGATAATTGGGCTGAAAATATTTATATTCATATTTATGGGCTATAAATACCCACTAATAAATAATTTACTGGATAAGAAAATTAGATAAATGTATAAGAGTATTGTGAAAGAGGAGGTTCGGTTTAGTAGAAAGGTGGAAATGGTTGTTATGGTGTTATGTCTAGGTGATGTTTAGTGTGGGATTCGTGTATGACAATGAAGCAGCGTTTAACGTAAGATGAAGGAAATGATGTTGAAGTATTGTCTTAGCATAGGGTGCTTGTACAATGGGGAAGCATCGTCTAATATTTGTTGTTTGTATGATGGCTAGGCATCATCTGCTCATACAATATGAACTATTAAGTATTAATTTATTAAAAAATGGTTCCGGTTAATGAAAAGGTAGAGATGTTGATTGTACTATATTGTATGTTAACAATTGTAGGCACAGTTTTGGTTGTCTCGATCAATGAGAGTCAGGTGTCAATCAATGGTTAGGCGATAGTTAAAATATGCCGGCTATATAAAGGGGTATGGTTTGAGTGTTATGAATTTTTGCTTTAACTTGAAAATCATGCCCGACAATCAAAAATGTGATCCAATGAACTTTCGTCGTATTTGATCTAATTTTTTTATAAATTTTGATTTAGTTTGTGTTATTTAAGATGTGTCTATTGTTCTTGTAGATTGTGATAATTTTTTTCTCGTCACTTTCATCCCAATTCACTTTCGTCTAATCAAACTTGTTTACTTTTTGTTTCTCACAATGTCTTCCAATCCTAATGTAGTTATTGTCTAACCCTCCATGGTCTATTTTTTGAGTTATATTTTGTGCATCATGAGTTTTAGTAGTGCTGACACTGAGGATGTGAAGAGATTGAGAAGTGTCATATAACATAGAAGATAGTGAGGTATCATCTAGTGAGACAGACGCCAAAATGTTAGATAATATAGTTGATAGACTGGTCAAATTTAAGATAGATCATCATGAAGATAGGCAGGAGGATGATTGTGATGATGAAAGGAGTTAGTTTATTGATATGGAAATTTTGGAGAGTGAAGAGGTAATTACAGAATATGTTGAAGTAGCTTCTAGAAGATTGGTAGAATTTTCTATGGATGTTGGGTGACACTCAACAGACGAAGATAGGAGGTTCGTAAAATTGGAGAGGGAAATTTATAAGTATGAGAATATAAGGGTTGTGAGAATGGGATTTAGGAAGATGAAAGGTGACGAGTTGTATGCTTGTATATACAGATGTAGAGGTTATGAGGTAGAGCTTCCATATGTCTTAGAAGATGGGTAAAGTACGAGGGTATAGTATATAGAACCTTCTGTTGTAATAACAAATAGGATTCTTGATACTTTGTTATTAGAGGAGAAAGAAGAAGCTATGGTTTTACCTCTATACTTGTCTTCTTACTTTGAGCTGGACGAAGGGAGTGAAGCTTCTTTGAGGGGGGGACTATGATGTGCGAGGCTTCTTCTATTTTACTGAGTGACTAAAATTTGTTTAGCTAATAGATCAGTTTACAAGAGTCCATAGTTGGAAAGATATTTTCTCTTTGTGAAACATGCTAATTTTCAAGAAGATGGTATTCTATTTCCTCGGAATTGTAGGAACAAAATGAACAATTATGGTTGGAGGTATGAAGGATCAAGCATCCATATGATCATTATTGCTATTTTGAATAATTGGCAATGTTGGTTGGATGTCCACATAGATTGGTCAAATGGTATGTTAGAAGCTAATGGGTTGTCAGGAAAGAAAGAAACTGACCTTAGGCTTTTAAGTAAGAAACTTTTATTTTTCCTTTCATTTGTATATTGGTAGAATTTTTAATTTAACTTTTGTCTGTATATTGATCATGTAAATAAAATAGTGAAATTTACATTTCTTAATGTATCGTCTTTGCAAGAGCGTTTGGTGTGGATATGATTACCAATTCTCTTCAAAAAGCACCCAAATGGAAAGCTGTCATTTAAGTTGCTAGTTGTTCCTCCTGAAGGAGGAAGTTATACTTTTGATAGTCTTTTATTATGTTCCAAGTCAATTTTGATCACAAAATTCAAGGAAAAGTAAAGTAAATGAAAAGAAGATTGTTGAGGGATCGTCTAAGGTGTTGACAGTTGTTCCTTCTTCTAAAACAATTTCGAGGCGATGATTCAAAAATCTGTTTCATCTAGTGGCTTTGGATCTATCATGAAGAAGACAGCTTTGAAGCCACATAGCATAGGAAAAAGTTTAATAAAATTGCAATATCTAAAGGAGAAGGAGGAGAGGTTGAAAGCTTCTCAAAAGGATTCTGAGGAAGCTTTTGACGGAATTCCAGTGATTGAAATAGGGGCCACCAAAGCCAAGGATGAGTAAGAAGAAGGCAAGGTGATGATGATGCTGAGAAAGAGGATGATGCTATCTTTGTTCCCAAGTGGAATATTAAATTGAAACAAAAATATAAGTGATGTTGAGGATTGCAAAGATTACTTTGTGAATGGTGTATCGTTTGTTGTGGAAGCTTCTTTATGAAGGTGAAGAAGCTAGATTTTGAAAGCACTTGGATCCCGAAGAAGTGTGAGGTATCCACTAGTATTTTATTTATGTTAATCTGAAAATTGTCAAATATTTAACTTATAGAAATTTACTATGAGGTAGAACTAGTTCTATGATCATCAGATGCTGAGATGATACTGAAATTGATTGGTGAAAATTGAAAAAGACTTGATGATAAAAAAAAAAAGTCTTTTGAAGGACGGCAATCTTGCACAAGCTAAGACTGCCTAGTCGGAGGCAGAAGAGAAGGTTGTTCTAGGGCAAGGTAAGGTGACAATTCTTGAGAAGAAGGTTGCTGCTTTAGAGCAGGGACTATCATTTTTAAAGAATAATAGGAAGAGATGGGAGGAAAGTTGTACCGGATTGCATGATAACAGGAATCAATGGGAGGAAGCTGCAAAGACTTTAAAGGAAAAATATGAAGATAATGAAGTAAACATTAAGAAAGAAATCTATGATTTTTGTGTTCATGCTTTCCTAACTTCATAGGAATTTAAAAATTTATATATGCAAATGAATATACAAATGTGAAAGATTCTTTTGTTGTAGCTTGTTGTTTTGTCTTGGAGAAGCTTCCTTAGTATGTTGGAAAATATAAAGTGTATTTGGACCATGATGATGCTAGATCCTACATGGTCCCTTGGGAAGACAACTTCAACAGTGAGAGGTATTGCAAGATATTTCTTACACACGATCCAGTTGACAATGAAGAAGTGGAAGAAGTAGGACATGGTGACGGAGAAGCTTTTGTTGATTTTAACACTACCATTGCTCAAGGAGATGTGGATGCTAGCACTATTGTAAATGATAATTCCATTGGCAATGTACCGTGAATGTTTCAACTCCTCTTTTTATGTAATGAACAATCTTCTGTAAGATTGAAATTCTATTTCTTGATTGATGCTACTGTAAGCTTTTGAAAAGAACAATATGTTTTACTTTTAAGATTTTATTTGTTGGAGAATGCTAATGTAAGCTCTTGGATGTGATCTCGTTTGATGCTAAATTTACGTTTATAATGGTTTTATTTTACAGAAGATTATATAGTGCATGTATGAAATTTTATATTTGCCTGCATCAACGGTCATTAGAGAATGCTTCTATGGAAGCATCGCCTATATACTAATAATCTTCCTCATAATTATTGGGACGTTGTTTACTTAACAAGTAAGATTGTTGTTGTTGATGAAGGTATTGTCCACTATATAATAATTTTCTAAGGAATTTTACTAAGTAAAATGGTTGTCACTGGACGTTGGATTGATGGAGGTATCGTCTACTACACAATAATTTTAGAAATGAATTATACTAAGTAAAATGGTTGTCATTGGACGACTGATTGATAGAGGTATCGTCTACTACATAATAATTTTCAAATGAATTTTACTAATTAAAATAGTTGTCATTGGACGATGGATTGAGGGAGTTATTGTTTATTTTGAAAGTGTTGTAGTAATTTATTATGCATAAATATGGAAAAAAAAATAGAAGTGAAGCATAATCAAAATGTTGAACATATGTGCTTTTAAAGGTACTCTTATTATGGATTAAAATTATGTAAATTGGTAACATTCCATGTTCTAGTTAATTCTCTTCCATCCATATCTTGAAGTTTATACCTTCCATTGCTATGATCTATCTTCACTAGATAGGGACATTCCCATGTTTGACCTAGCTTCCGAGCTGGTTCTTGGTGACTAACCTCATTTTTTTTAGTACGGAGTCTCCTTGGATGAATGATCTCAAATATTGGTCTTGTGCTTCCTTCTTAGCAGCTTTGTTTCAAATGTTCTTAAGCAAATTCAAAACATCGACATGTTTTTGATCATTAGATGATTCATCCCAAAAATCCATCATTGATGAAGAACTTCCAATTTTTACTGGAACTACTGCCTCCGTTCCAAAATATAGATTAAAAGGAGATTCTCCTATTTGTCTGTGTGGAGTTGTCCTATATGACCATAGAAAGTTAGGCAACTCTTCAACCCATGCATCCAGACACTTCTTCAATCTTTACAAGATGATTTTATTCATTACTATAATACTCAAACCTAAGTTAGGGGCAATTAAGGAATTTTAAAAATTTTATTAATTATTAAGGGTTACGGATTATGTAATTATTAGTATTTATCGATAAATTATTTGATTTAATAAGAAGTCCTACTGATATTAGGTCTTAAAATTTAATAAGTTATTTGATCTGATAAGGAGAACTACTCATATTAGGTTTTAATATTTAATAGTTATCTTTTCTTTTAAGATAAATCCTATAGTTGTCTATTTAAGAGACGAATTTGTGAGAAGAGTTATTAGAGAAAATTCGATTGAAGAGAATCAAAGAGGTAAGTCAATCTTCTGTTTCTTTTATGTTTCAATTTGGTTTATTCAAGAGAACCTAAATTGATTTATGATAATTAGGTTGAAATTCAGAGATCAAATAGGTGGGATATCAGACTTTGATTGGAGAGCGATCATAAAGGTGAGTAAATAGAATATTTCGATCTTCTACTTGAAAAATTCTTGTTTTTGTTTATCTCTGAACGAATTGATTTGTTTTTTATATCCCTATTTCTTTGAATCGTAAGATGTGAGTAAATAGAATATTTCGATTTTCTACTTGGAAAATTATTGTTTTTATTTATCTCCAAACAAATTGATTTGTTTTTTATATCCCCGTTTCTTCAAATTATAAGAAGTAAGTAAATGGGATATTTTGATTTTCTTCACATCTCGTTTACTTGATAAAATTCTTTGAATTCTTGGTCTTCTTCATTTTATCATCTTTAGCTTTCAATTCTTGATTTTCGTTTCTTGGTAATATTCATTGAATTTGTGTTTTTTTTTTTTCGTTTTATCGAATTGAATTTGAATTCTTAAATTTCGTTTCTTGATAATATTCTTTGAATTCTTGGTTTCCTTCTATTCATCAATTGATCTTTCATATCTTGATTTTTGTCTCTTGATAAAAATCTTTGAATTCTTATTCATTTTGTTTCATCGAATTGAGTTTAAATTCTTGATTTTCGTTTCTTGATAAATTCCTTGAACTTTTGTTTCTTTCGTTTTCTCGAATTGAGTTTTTCGATTATTGATTTTCGTTTCTTAATAAATTATTTGAATTCTTGTTTCTTTTATTTCGTTCTGAAGAAAATAATTCTTTTCTTTTATTCCTGCAAGAATCTTCTAATCAAAAGATTTTCATTTTTATCATTTTCTTCAAAGATTTAATTTATGAAGATTTTTATTAGCCTTTTGAAGATTTTCAGCTTCCTAAAGATTTTTACAAAAGAAATCTATTTTCTCTATTCTTGAAGAAAGTGTACTTTGTTAAAATTATTTTGTATAAATTGTTTAAGCTTTCCCCAAAATATAAGGGTGTTTTTGGATTGAAACTTTTTTTGAGATTGCTCACTTTTTTAAAAAAAAAAAAAGAGTTGAGTGGATTGCGAAAACGAGGAATAAGATAGGGACAAGTTAAGAAGTTGTCTAGTAAGTGTGGGACAAAAATAATATATTTTATTAGTGTAATAATGATATTGTTATTTGAGTTATATATATTTATATGTATATATTGAATATTTATAGTAAGTGGGTGAATTTTTTACTCTTTTTTTTGCCAACTCACCATACATGAATAGTGTCATGTCAGGTGGTGTTCAAACAAGTAGAGCTTAATTTTTTTTTTTTTTTTAATTTGAGTAAAATTTTGAAAAATAATTCCAGTCCAAAAACAATCTAATTTTTGTGGCTCAAGTCAGTTTAGGAATTAGTTGGGGAAAATGTTCTAAATTATAAGTTTTTGAACCCATAGAGCATGGTGAAAAAGCTCATACTTTTATAAGTTCTGTCCATTCCGATAGAAGTATAGCTAGGGCTAAATTCAGTTAAACCAACGAATGACTATACTTTCTTGAGGCTCTATAAAAGATTTGAAGTTGTTATGTTATCTATTTGATTAAGAAAGTTTTGCTATGGAAAAGTTTATGTTTGATTAAATGTTTTCATAATATATTTTTGACTTTACTTTTGTCCTCTGATATTTTGAAAAACAAGGAGAAGAGAGATATTCTGTTTATTCACTGGGCTTTCTACCTCTCCTCCTCCCTTTATTTATGCTTTTTGCAGATACTGATGATGAAAAGAGAATATGTGGGGACCTCGATTCTTGTGATTAAATAGATGTTAGTTTGGGTTGCATAATTAACTTTTTTTGGAGATTGTTTATGTTTTCAATTTTGGAAAGTACCCCCTAATTCTGTTTCAGAATTTCTTTGGATGATTATAGTTATGATATTGTTATTGGAATTATTTTTGGAATTATCTATTGTATTGGGGATTTAGATTTCTCTCGTTCTCTACTTGGGGCTAAATTTTTGATTAAGTTGTGAAAAAGACCTTGTGCTCTTATGGGAAACCTTGAGAGTACGATCGTGTCGCGCCTCGATTTCGGGGCGTGACAATTACTTCAACAAGACTATTCATTTGAGGGTTTCCAACGAATGTGAAGCAATGGTCAATATGAAGTTTAAAGCTCAATTTTTGAAACTCCCTTGCTTCAAAATATTTTCCATTATCAATGATAAGAATCTTTGGTATGCCAAGCCTTGTCATAATATCTTCCTAAAAAAATTCTCTAGCTTTCTTCGCAATGATTGAAGATGAAAGCTTATCTTCAACCTACTTTGTGAAGAAATATACAGCCATAAAAAGGAATTATTTGCCAACTATTGCCTTTGGAAAAAGGCCAAGGATATCCATCCCCCATTGGTAAAAAAAGTACTGGAGAAGTCATAGAATGCAACTCATGATCTGGAAGATGGTGTAAATTGACATGTAACTGACACTTCTCACAGTTTCGGACAAAAGTGCTAACATCTTCTTTCATACTTGGCCAAAAATAACCAGCACACATGATCCTTTTTTTCAAACTTTTAGCTCCAATGTGTGCTCCACATATTCCTTCATGAATTTTCCTCAGTATGTAATTATCTTCATCTTGAGAAACATACTTGAAGAGTAGCCAAGAGAAGCATCTTTGATACAATTGATCTTGTAATATGTGTATCTTGCAACCATAGACTTTATCTTTTTAGCTTTCGTAACATCATCTGGAAGGTTGCCATCTCTAAGATAGCTAAAAATTGGGGTCATCCATGTTAGAAGTGAACTGACATAAGCAATCGTAACTTCTTCAGTAAACTTCTTCTTTAAAGGTTCAATCCAAATAACATCCATCATGGATCCTACTTTCATTTTCAACAAAAAAATTAGCTTCAACATTTTGAGTTCGTGGAATGTGTTCCACTTTAAGATAAGTAAAGGTAGAAGAAAGGTCTTGTACCTTCTCTATTATCTTCTCATGTTGTTTTCCTTCACTTTGTAAGAAGCATTCATGCGTCCCACTAAGATTTGTAAGCTAGATTTGACAATTAACTTGTGTATAGGAGGCTAGCAACCATTCGAAGGACCTCTATTGAAGCTTCATATTTAAATTCATTATTGATGATAGTAAAATCAAACTTGATGGCATAATCTGAACGATTACCTTCTGGACATAGGAGACAAAACCAACACATCTAGTATGTTCTCCAATGATCTATCAATGTAAGTAATCTAACATCCCTACACCAAGGCGATGTTAGGATCATTCATCAAAGAGATGCTTCTCCAAGGATTGTGCATTCAACAACAAAATATAATAAGGCTTGAGCCTTGATTTTTTTTTTCGAGGTCTATATTCAATTTCAAATCCTGATAGCTTAATAGACCATTTTATCAATTGTCCATAATCATCTGGCTTGTGCAAGATTTGTCTCATTGGAATATTTGTATAAACATGAACTTGGTGAACTTGAAAAATATGATTTGAGCTTTCTTGCCATGATAAGAAACATCAACACGTTTTTCCTCAAAAGTTTAGTATTTGATTCTGGTCCTTGTAGCAAGTAGCTTAAGTATTAGATGGGTTTATTTGTGTTTATCCGAGGAATGAATAGGACAAAGCTCTAAGCTTGCTTAGATACTAAAATATATAAGAAGGAGAATCTCTCCTTCATCTGGTGAAACTAGTAATGCAAGTTTACCCAAATAAGCTTTCAAAGCTTCCAATGCATTTTGGCATCCATTCGTCCAAGAAAAGTTGTTATTTTTGAGATTTTGAAGTACTTGGATGTGAATGATGCACCTTCAAGTTATTATTCATGAAGACTTTTGCCTTGTAGGAAAGATGCTTCCTTTATGTTTGAAGTGTTGGGATGAAAGGTTGAATTTTCATAAAATACTTAGATTTTAAAAATAAAGACCATACCTGGTAGAAAGGATGTACTGTTTTACCAACTTTTGTTAGGAATCTATTAGGGTGTGATCACTCCTGTAAGTTTCTGAAATTCCTTCCCCGTTTTAGGGGCTTTCATCTCAAGAAGGATTTGTATCTTAGATGGATTGGCTTCAATGCCTCTTTTGGACAGCATGTATCCCAAGAAACGTCCAACTTTCACTCCAAAGGTACATTTCTTTGGGTTGAGCTTGAGTCCATATACCTTCATTACATTAAAAATTTATGTTAAGTCATCTAAGAAGGTACATAGAGTTTTAGAATTTATCATAATATCATCTAGATACGCCTCTACATTTCTCCAATATGTTTGGAGAAGATACAATTAACCATGTTTTGGAATTCAATTCCAGCATTCTTTAATCCCAATTCCATTCACTGATAGTAATACAAGCCTTCAGGTGTGATGAAGGAAGTCTATCTTCATCTTCCTTCGCCATTAAGATTTTATGATAACCTTTATGGGAGTCTAAAAGGCATAACAAAACATGTCCCAAAGTGGCATGCAACAATTGATCTATCTTCGGCTATGGAAAAGGTCTCTCTGGGATGTGTTTATTAACAAAAGTGAAATTAATGTACATTTACCAACATCCATTGGGCTTCAGTACCAAAATAGGATTGGAAATCTAGGTTGTAAACTCTACACTTTGAATGATGCCATTGTCTAGCATATCCCTCACTTCTTTCTTGATATCTTCTTTTCTTTCCTTGGTGAAGAATCTTTCCTCCTGGATAATTAGTTTCAAGGGTGATTGAATGCCTAGATGATACTCAACAAAGCTTCTCGGGATGCGTCCGAAATCACTAGTTCACCAAATAAAATATCTTCATACTTAGTTAAGAGGTCCATCAGTTCATACTTCAATTAATTGGGACGTTGCTTTCCCATTCTTACTTTCTTCTCTATATCACCCATAATTGAAAATTCTTCAACTTCAAAAGCTGCTTCAATTCAAGGCTCATCAACCTCATCCACCGAAGGAAAGACTTGTTTATGAGATTGATGTCGCTAAAAAGCGATCAGATAAAATGATCCATAATAAGTAGAATACGGATCCAAAAGGGGTGAGGAAGAGTGTATAATCTGATGTGGGTGGAAATCAGATTAAAACTATTCTCTATTAAAAGAAAAGAGTTACAAAATATAAGAGAGAATGAAGAGGAAAAGTGTCCTCAATTTGAGAATGATATGAAGAAAAGAGCCTTGAAAGAGAAAAGGAAAAGTTTCCAAAAAAGGAAAGTAGGATTCCTCCAAGCAACTTAAAGAACTTTCCCAAAAGGGAAAGTGAGAATTTAGCCCAAAAGTGGGCTCAATGTGCCCGAAAGGGGAGTAAATTCCCGAAAGTCCCTTGTCAAATCCCGAAAGTGGGTAGGTTTGTCCCGAAAGGGGACTTTTTGACCTTCCTTGGTGAAGTTTTAAGGGCTTTCAAGGTGGTTTGAACTCTCTTATGTAAAAATGAAGTGAAAAAGAGAATTAAGTGTTAATTCTCTTGATTAATCTCTCAAAAAGTGTTCAATGGAAACAAGAAAAGAGTCATGAATCAATTGATCCTTCAAGAGGATCAATTGAGAAGCAGAAAACTCTAAGTAAAATAATAGAGAGAAAGAGAGTAATCAGAGAGTAAATAAAGCATCAAAGTGAAAACCCCTCCCGTTCTTGTTCATAAGTCTCCTATTTATAGGATTTAATGTCATCACCGAGATATTTAGATGAGAGTCGGTGATGGTTAATAAGAGGCAGTTATTGAGTGTTCTTGGTGTGTGCTATGTGTGATTGAAAATCGCATAAAATCGAATAAAAATCAAATCAAGTAAATCACATAGAACTGTCACGTAATCTAGCATAACTACAGGCAGAGTACCTATCGTGTAGATAGTAACATGGAAGCATCACGATTTTAAATTTGTAAGAATATCGTATATCCCAAGGAACGTGGTAAAAGTATTCAGTAATTATCCAATATGACAAAAATATTGATTAACG
>JAXGGT010031451.1:0-13747 GCA_035583425.1 Marsdenia floribunda
TTGGGCTTTTAATAAAAATTTGTCAATAAGCCCTAAAACAATTAAAAATGAACAAAAGTAATAACACAATATTTAACATGAAAAATTCTATAGAAAAAAATTCACGGGACAAACTCCAAAATAATTCACTGTCAAAGAAAATAGGTACAATGCTTCCACAGTATCTCTAAACTTGGTTTATGTAAATAATCCTCTCAATCCTATCTATCTCTTTGAATCACATCAAAGAACTAGAGAGCTAACTATAACCTTGTAATCTTTGATAACACGTGCCCTCCTTGAAACTCACAAGTTTTCCTTTGACAACTGAAATCTATAACCTTATGAATGCACTCATTCTAGAAAAACTATCTCACATCAGATTTTCCTTTACCATCTAACCAGGGAGACTCTATGTGATCTTTCTTTTCTTCTATGCACTCCTCTGCTTCTCTTCGAGAAACCTTCCTTTAATAATTATCATATGGACTAGGTTTAATGGCCCACAAACTTCAACACATGGGTTGGACTTAATGGCTCATAAGCGCAACAATCTCCTCCTTCAGCCCATGAGGAGATATTATGTCATTTATCATTTAGATTCCAACTAGTCCTATATAGTTGACACAGGACTGATACTTGTCATCAGTTTCTTATTCTAATATAGTTCTTACAATATTTCTGGCTCCCCCTTTACAATTACATGAGTCGTATTCTCACAATTGGAGTATCTAGTAGAAAGAAGATTTGTTTTAACTTACCTTTTAACCTGAGTTGTTATGGAATGCTCCCCTTGCTCCCCTTACTCCACATCTCTTACGTCAACAAGGTACATCAATATTCATATGTACTCATTCTTAGTTGACATCTTTCATCAAGAGATAATTTAAAGATTCTATATTCATCTCAAGTTTCTCAATATCAACCAAAGTCTTATCTTCATAGAATATCACATCCCTAGAATTGATAACCTTCTTCTTCATTGGATCCCATAACTTGTATCCAGATTCTGCATCTTCATAACCCAAAAAAATATATGTATCATCAACCTTCTGTCTTTGTACAAAAGCTTTGCAACCAAATACTTTAAACATTGAATAATGTGTTTCCTTTCTTGACCAATTTCTCAGGAGTATTAAAAGATAAGGTAGTTGATGGAGTATGATTCATAAAACAAGTAGTGACATCTGCTTTACCCCAAAATGGCTTAGGAAATTTAGCCATATATTTTCAACAAGCATCTAACCTTCTCCAAAATGCTTGTCTATCCTTCAGCTTTATCATTATGTTATGGAGTACCAGGAACAATCTTTTCATCTACGATTCCATTCTTCAAGCAGTAATTCTTAAACTCCTTTGAAGTGTATTCATCACCATTATCACTACAAAGACACTTTAGGGAAACACCTTTTTCCCTTTCAACCTTAGCATGAAATTGCTTGATGAAACATTCAACGACTTGATACTTGTCTTTCAAAGCAAACACCCAAATCTTTCGTGAAGCATCATCAATAAATGAAACAAAATACCTACTACCTCCCATACTTTCAACTTCAGTGGAGCCCAAACATCAAAATAAACTAACTCAAGTAAATTCCTTTTTATATCATATGATCACTTATTAAATAAAACTTTACGTTGTTTTCCATGAACACAATAATCACAGGGTTTTAAAGTCATACCTTTAGTAAAGGGAATCAAAGATTTCTTTACTAAAAGCTACAATTCTTTCTCATTCATATGGCCCAACCTCTTATGCCATAAATGTGGAGAAACTTCATCTTCAATTGTTTTCAAATCACCTTTGATTAGCTTCACTTGAGTCTTGTACAATGTTTAACGCAACATCCCCCCAGCAACAACAATTGATCCTTTGGTGAGTTTCTACTTTCTTTCACCAATTGCATTGCAATAGCCAACTAGATCTAATCCATGAGTAGAAATAAGATTTATACGCAAATCTGGTATACATATCTCACATCTTTTAAAGTTAACATGTACCCCACATTTGTTAGCATTGCAATATCACCAATGTCTACTACGTTTGCATAAATAGTATTTCCCATCTTTACCCTACCAAAGTCCCCTACTTTGTACTTAGTAAAGATATACTTCATAGGTGTAGGTATGATGAAACAGAATCAATAACCCACTCAATATTCATACCATGATCAATAGCATGACTTTGATCCTCAACACTAGAAAGTGTAATCAACAACTCTTCGTCTATATTAGCTGCAATTGCAGTGATATTTTGATTTTTTTTTTCCTTAATCACATCTTCTTTTTGTTCTTTCTTCCAAATCAAATAGTGTCTTTTTATATGCCCTTCTTTACCATAATGATAGCAAACAATAGTCCCTCTTGCCACTCTTATTTGTGATCTGCCTTTGGATTTATACTTCCACTTAGGATCTCAACTCTTACTTCTACCCCAACCTTCAGTAGAAACAATTAAAAAGAGCCTGTGAAGTACCAAAACTCATATCCTTTCTTTTAATTTCTTCATTGATCATACTATCTTTACCAGTGATAAAGATAATATCCCATTTGGTGCAGAATTACTAAGAGATACTACCAATTAAATATCTCAATTGTCTAGCAAAGAACTCAAGAGCAATAATGCATGCATCTCATTATCTAATACTATCTTCATATATAGTATTCAATAGATTCACTAATTTTTTGGAAGCGACTCAAGTGTTTAGCAATCGACTTTCCATCTCTGAATTTAAAATTCACAAGCTTTCTAATAGCAAAAGCTTTATTTTCGGGCAAATTTTCTCTCAAACATAGTCCATAATTTTCACCACAAAACCTGTGCATCAACTTCTGTACTTAGATGATGATAAACACTCATATCTACCTACTGTCGGATAGTTCCTATAGTCTCCTTGTGCACCTTCTCCCACCAATCATCTACTTTCCCATTTGGCTTCTCTTGTCCTAACTTGATAGTATCATACAAATCCTTACAATAAAAAGGATCCTTCATCCTGGACTTCTAGCTTGAATAATTTGAAGCCATCAACTTAATCACGGTACCTGCAAATTCTTCCATGAATATTGAAATATTCAACTCCACAACCAAATCTCAACAACCTAGGCTCTGATACCACTATTGGGTTGCAAACAACAATAATTTTGGGTTTAATAAGAATTTTTCAATGAGCCCTGAGACCAATTAGAAATAGAGAAAAGTAACAACACAATATTTAACGTGTAAAACCATATACGGAAAATCCATGCAACCAACTCCGAAATAATTCACTGTCAAAGCAAATAGGTACAATGTTTTCCAAGTATCTCTGAACTTGGTATATGTAAATAATTCTCTCAATCCTTATTTATCTCTTTCAATCACATCAAAGAACTAGAGAACTAAGTGCAACCCTAAAAACTCACAGGTTTCCTTTTGGCAACTGAAATCTCTAACCTTATGAATGCACTCGTTCTAGGAAAACTCCCTCACATCAGATTTTCCCTTACCATCCAACCAAAAAGACTCTTCGTGATCTTTCTTTTCTTCTGTGTACTCCTCTACTTTTCTTGAGAAACTTTCCTTTAATAATTATCATATGGGCTAGGTTTAACGGCCTACAAACTCCAACACATGGGTTGGACTTAATGGCTCATAAGGCCAACACTTAGCTAATTAAAAGAATATGGACTATATTTTCTGGTTGCTTTTCAGAATTAAGTCAATCATCAAATGCAAGACTAATCAGCTTAATTCATCCCATAAAATAATAAAATGTTATACTTCGAAAGTCACAACTAATAGAATTTTAAGTCAATCATAACTAGAAAGTTTAGAGAACATTTTTAAAACATCAAGATTAATCAATTCATTTGAAGTTCTCTAGATCAAGTTGTGACTTTGACACAGAAGCACCACAACTAAATAGCTTGTTAATTTGACTAGTTTCTTCCTATTTTAAAAGGACTTTTTTACCAATTCCGAGTTTATTGTTTTTGCTACCCTTGGAGTACAGTTCTTCCTTTTTCGTTGTCTTAAGTTAGGGAATAAAATTAATCTTATAATTTTAATTATTAAGCAAAGTTGAATCTTCGTCAAATCCATAACGTAGTTGGATTTAGGTTAACTTTTACCTTTTGATGCCTCCTCTATATACATAAAGACTAGTTATGGCAGATTATCATCAATAATATTTGTGAAAGTTTTCTTTCTTAATTTTTTATCAAGAGTTTCTAATTTGTACGTGACGTTCATTAAATACACTTATCACTCACCATCTCATCTTTATCTTAAATGCGATGTCTAAATTCTTGTTATAACTTAGGTTCTTGATTGATTATATAAATAATGGGACTAAATTCCCTTATAATTTTTATTTCTTAAACGATCTTTGGGCAAATTATTAGGTCTTACTACTACTAATAAAGTTCACATCAGTATGAATAAAGTTTGTTGACACCCTATTATTGAAGTGAATTTAGATCTTGAATGAATGAATATTCTTAATAGATTCCATCAACTTAGGGATCTCAAATATTTCTGTTACTCATATCCCTGTCATTTAGGGCTCAGTATCTAGTATATTGTATAAGATATTGTATATCTTTTATTCCTTCTTTTCTTAGCTAATTCCAGCTCTCTTCCTTGTATATAAACCCTTCATTACTTCATAATAAAACAAGAAAAGCAGGGATCTGTACTTTATATTTTGGCATGGTATCAGAGCAAGGTTGCTCTTTTTCTTCACCATGACAGAACCTGCTCCTTCAAGAAACTTTCAAGTAAATTTTGAGACCCTTTCACCATTTACACTCCATCCTTCTGATAATCCAGGGACATCCTTAGTTTCTTGTCTCCTAAAAGAAGAGAACTACCCTACATGGCGTCGTGCCATGATAAATGCTTTGCAAGCCAAAAGCAAACATGGTTTCATTGACGGATCAATTACACGACCATCACCTGGAACACAAGAAGAATCTGCATGGGTTAAATGCAATTCCATGGTCCTCTCTTGGATTTTTAATTCTCTCCACCCTACACTACATGACAGTGTAGCCTTCTTTGTGATAGCACAAGAATTATGGACAGATTTAGAGGAACGGTCCTCCCAGGGTAAAGCTGCCCGTATCCATCAATTAAAAATTGAGATGATGAATACCTTGCAGCGAGGTATGAACGTCTCCACTTATTATACCAAATTGAAAGGGATTTGTGATGAGCTTAATACTTATTCTCAAATTCCACCATGCACATGCAGTTCCACAAAAGCATTGGCTGTCGAAAAAGAAACAGAAAAAGTACATCAGTTTCTCATGGGACTGAATGATAAATACAAAACAATCCGCTCACAAATCGTGAGCATGGACCCATTGCCTTCGTTACCTCGTGTTTATGCACAGGTTGCACAAGAAGAACGCCAGCAATCAATAGTAAATTCCAAACTGCCAACTGTTGAAGCTACAACCTTCTTTAGCAACAATACAAGAGCCAATCCAAATCGATGAGTCACAAGCACTCGAGATCTCTTGAAACTGTTTTGTGAACATTGCAGAAAGACAAGACACACTAAAGAGACCTGCTTTGAGCTACATGGGTATCCAGACTGGTGGGAGAAAGACAGGAAACCAAAGACAGCCAACACTGCACGAAATTTAGACAAAGATCATAACAAAACTATTCCTATTACTGGACTGACAAACGAGCAGTACACTCAACTTATATCCATGGTTAATCTTGAGAAGAGTCAATCCCCTACAGCTAACTTTGCAGGTAAGGCCAATTATTTGACTAATGATACAAATGAATGGGTATTAGATTCAGGTGCCTCCGACCACATGACCTTTCCTAATCATTGCCTTTCATCACAAGCGACCATCCCCCATTCTTTGCCCGTAAAGATACCAGATGTCACATATGTCTCAGCCAAATCAAAGGGAAATGTTCTTTTTGATTCTGAAATTAATTTAAAAGATGTTCTCTATATTCCATCTTTCTCTTGTAATCTTATCCAAGTCAGTAAATTAACCAGAGACTTGAATTGTGTTGCTCACTTCTTCCCTTCCTTTTGTGTCTTACAGGACCTACCCACGAGGAAGCTGATTGGAATGGCTGAAATGCGAGATGGACTCTATTACTTTCGGCAATCAGAAATCACACAGCCGCCACTGTCATTAAACAGAATTCTTCTATCATCACTTGGCACCAACGTCTCGGACACTTGTCTTTTGATAGGATGTCTCTTCTTAAAGAATTAGGTCCGTTTTCCTTCGAAGTTTTCAATAAATGTTGTGACTCCTGTCATCGAGCCAAACAAACTCGACCTCCTTTCCCTACTAGTTCAATTAAAACACATGAACTTTTTGAATTAATTCATTGCGATGTTTGGGGTCCATACAAAACTGCATCTTTATCGGGGGCTCATTTCTTTTTAACCATTGTTGATGACTATAGCAGGACTACTTGGGTTTACTTATTACAATCTAAATCAGAAGTTTTTACCAGACTTATCTCTTTTATTGCCATGAACATCACTCAATTTGGTAAAACGGTTAAATGCATCTGTAGTGATAACGGGACTGAATTCACCAACCATAACCTTCAATTATATTGTCAACAACATGGGATTTTAACTCAATTTTCTTGCACTTCTACACCCCAACAAAATGGCGTTGTAGAACGCAAACATCGACATATCCTTGAAGTTGCTAGGGCATTACGTTTTCAAGCAAATCTACCCATAAAATTCTGGGGTGAATGTGTTTTAACTGCTATTTACTTAATTAATTATACTCCTACTCCTCTTTTATCTGATCGTAGTCCCTATGAAGTTTTGTTTTCTCGCAAACCAAACTATTCTCATTTACGTGTCTTTGGATGTCTTTGTTATGCTTCCATTTTACCTCGCTCCAAGGACAAATTTTCTGCCCAAGCTAAGGCATGCCTTTTCCTCGGCCACATGGATAAAAAGGTTATAAACTATATGACTTACACACACACAAAGTCTTCACCTCTAGAGATACATCTTTCTATGAAAATATTTTTCCCTTTCATGATAATCCACCATTAACACAACCTGCAAACACGCCTATTCCCTTACCCGTTACTAAAGATGAACATGAACCTATACCAACTCATGTTGCATATCCAAGGACTGAACCCATTTCTGCTCCACCTAACCTTCTCCTCCACGTCCTACTCCTACTCAATTACTACCACACGCTTCCACTCATCCATCTCCTGCAAAGCTGCCCCTAGCTCCAAGCCGTCCTACTCGTCGCACTAAACTCCCCCTTCGCCTCCGTGATTTTCAGATCGACTTGCCGGGACACCATGCATCGCATTTCACTACTTCCACTCATGAGTCCTCAGGTACGTCTTACCCCTTATCTCAATTTCTTTCATACTCTAAACTTGCTCCTAAACACACCTGTTTCTTAACGGCCATCACTACTCATGATGAGCCAACCTCTTATTTTGAAGCCAGTAAAGACGCTCGCTGGCAAGAAGTAATGCAAAAGGAATTGATGGCTCTTAACAAAAATCATACATGGACCCTCGAACCACTCCCTTTTGGCAAGAAACCCATTGGGTGTAAATGGGTTTGCAAAATCAAGCACCATTCGGATGGTTCCATCGAGCGATACAAAGCTCGTTTAGTGGCCAAAGGTTATACTCAAATTGAAGGACTCGACTACACTGAGACCTTTGCCCCAGTGGCCAAACTCACCACAGTCCGCACTTTGTTAGCTGTATCTGCTTCCAAGGGATGGGAACTCCACCAACTAGATGTTCATAATGCCTTCTTACACGGAGATCTCTACGAAGAAGTATATATGCTACCACTTCCTGGTTATTTGTCAGCTGAAGATAATCGAGTCTGTAGTCTTCGAAAATCTTTGTATGGTTTGAAGCAGGCCTCTCGACAATGGTTTGGTAAATTTTCTCATGCCCTCCTTCAATTTGATTTTACTCAATCTAAAGCTGACACTTCTCTCTTCATTTACCACAAAGGAGATTACTTGTCTATGTGGACGACATTATTATAGCAACAACCATGCACACACTCAAGCTCTCAAGAAATATCTGGATGCATGCTTCCATATCAAGGACCTTGGTACTTTGAAATATTTTCTTGGCCTAGAAGTGGCTCGTTCCCCTGCAAGGATTATCTTAACACAACGCAAATATGCTCTAGATATTCTGAACGAAGCAGGCCTTCTTGGTACTAAACCCTCATCTATTCCTATGGAGCAGAATCACAAACTATCGTTAGATAATGGCGTCCTCTTTGCTGATCCCAATGCTTATCGTCGCCTTGTTGGCCGACTCATCTACTTAACAATCACCCGACCTAAGATTTGTTACTCCGCCCATATCCTTTCTCAGTTCTTGCACCAACCTCGACATGCTCATTGGTTAGCAGCCCTTCGAGTCCTCAGATACCTTAAGGGTGCCCCTGGCCAAGGCATTTTCCTCTCATCCAAATTCGATTTGCACTTGCACGCTTACTGTGATTCGGATTGGGCTGGCTGTCCACTCACTCGTCGCTCTCTCACCAGTTACTTTATCTTCCTTGGGTCCTCTCCCATCTCTTGGAAGACCAAAAAGCAGTCCGTAGTCTCTTGCTCCTCCGCTGAAGCTGAATATGGCTCCATGGCCACCACTACTTGTGAAATACTTTGGCTTCAAGCCCTCCTTCGTGACTTGAACATTCCAACCTCTTCTCCTGCCCATTTGTATTGTGACAATCGTGCTACCCTTCACATTGCTGAAGATCCTGTTCATCACGAACGCACCAAACACATTGAGGTCGGCTGCCATTTCATCCGCGATCACATCAAAAACGGCTCCATCTCTCCTTCACATGTTTCCTCCACCCACCAGCTTGCTGATGTTTTCACGAAGGCCCTTGGTTCCACTCCATTCTCCTTTCTCATTGGCAAGTTGGGCGTTCGCAACATCCACGCTCCACCTTGAGGGGGCGTCTTAACAGATGCCATCAACTTAGGGATCTCAAATATTTCTGTTACTCATATCCCTGTCATTTAGGGTTCAGTATCTAGTATATTGTATAAGATATTGTATATCTTTTATTCCTTCTTTTCTGAGCTAATTCCAGCTCTCTTCCTTGTATATAAACCCTTCATTACTTCATAATAAAACAAGAAAAGTAGGGATCTGTACTTTATATTTTGGCAAATATCTAATAGAATAATGAGACTGATAGTAGTGTTACATGAAAGAGAAAGGCGACAATTATAGAATTGAACCCTAACTCATTTGATTCACTAGGTCTGTTAATAAAAAAGAAAAAAAAAAAAAAAGATCAAGTATTGATCGGTTTACTTAGTTCTAACTTAGCGGTTCAATTGATTATTAGCGGATTTCAAAAAAAAAACCATGGTTATATATCACTCATATATTATACCTCCCCTTGGATCAATTATACTAGTTATAGGCCAATTCGATTCCCTGCATGAACATTGAGTTAGTTCATGTACTTGCATGATCTACTTTTAGTTATTTAGTAAATTTTAATTAAGGATTAACACTTTTGTCTATTCTTATATATTATATCTTATTCATTCAAGATCTTAAGCAAAATCAAGATATAACATGAATAATTGAATAAGATATGTAAATACCGGTTTAAGTACCTATTAATATTTATATCAACTCAGGATGTGTATTTAATTTGACACAAGAACGATAGTTATCTAATTAAATATTGGTGCTATCAAATTTATGATAATTGAGAATATGATAATTAGTATCAAAACATATTATAATTAATTATAAGATGCTTTTATACTTATAATCGTAATCTGGATTTATGAGTTTAGAAAACGTGATAGTTAACATTAAAGCACATTATATATAATTACTTAGGCTTTGTCCTATATCGTACATGACAGAAACTATCTCTATAGTCTTACATCTCTGGTTGCTTCTAAGCATAGGCCATTGCATCAGACATTTCAAATTGCATAATTTTAAAGGAGGCGTGAATATAATATCCTTACTAATGGCAATATTGAAATTATGAATAAATATAATATGATATATAAAGATATGTTCAAATTCTTTCAAAATGGTTTACGAGTCATAAATTTCACCTTTCTTTATCCAATAGCTTTGAGTTACCTTTTTTATTTTAAAAATACAAATTAATTTTTAAGATTTGTGTTTTCTGATAAAAAATTTCAAGTATTGTTAACAATTTTTATAATATATCACTTTAATTCTTAATTATTTGAGACAGACTCTAATAATTAATATGATCTATATTTTTAAAAAATAATAATAATAAATAAATAAGTATTTTTTAGACAGTTGACTCGAATTTCTTTTCTCTCTGGTCCTTTTCTCATGAGGGTTTGAGAACTCTTCATTATTCCAATTTTTATAAAAAATAAATACATAAATAAATAAAATGCTTCTGTCATAATGCATAGAATAATGTCAAAGGAACCAAGACTATATAAATCCTCCTATAGTTGTGGATATTCTGGATTCCCCCAATCTGGAAATTAGATTATAATATAAGAAAAAAATAAATTTGTTCTCACAAACAATTTGCACACTTTTAACTTTATTAATTAAAATGGGATAATAATAATTAAAAGAATTATCCAGGTATATTTTTAAATAGGAATTGATACCCCAAATACAAAAAAGGATATTGGCTACAATTTTATACTCAAAAAGGACTATAGGATTACAATATATATCCAGAGGCCTTTTAAAAAAGAAATTAAAAAAAAAAAAAAAAATGAAAAGAATATAGTTTTCTTTTTTGTTCGCCTTTTTCGAGTATTTTATATTTCAATACTATTCGTCCACATACATGGGATTATCAGTAACATTATCATATCTATTTGATTTTTAATACTTGCGTTATTGGTGTAGTTGATCTTTCTTCTCCTTCTCCTTTTTTTTTTTTTTTTAATTTTTTAATTTTTTTATTTAGTAAGTTCTCAATTTATAATAAATAAGTATACTTAAATGATAAAATGTGTAGTTTATTTAGTAGTAGTCTCACTTATGATCCAAAATGTCATGAAGCCTCAAAATTTCAACAAAAAAAAAAAAAAAACAGAAAAAGAAAAAGTATATCTCATTCTTTTTTTCTTTTTAAAAAATTCATTATTTGGGGCAAGCCAACATTTAAATTATAACTTATCAAAAATGATTTTTAAAAAAAATAAAATAAAATATACTACTTGTTATATATTAGGGACTTACTAAATAAAAAAATTAAAAAAAAAAAAAAAGAGAGAATTAATTGGACAAAAAATATAAATATTAGAAACAAAATTTACCAATTTTCTTATATATATATATATATATGTATGTATGTTTATATACATATAGGTAGAGGATATTTTAAAAAGATTATCATATGCGATTTGATGAAAAGTAAGATTAATTTAATCCATAATTGTAATAATGCGGCTTAACTAGAGATAATGCAATATTCAATTTGGATTAACATCATTTATATTTTTCCATTAGATTAATTATCATACAAACTCATAACAAGAGTCTTATTTCTTTATTTCTTTTCGAAAGTCAGTGATTATTTATAGTTATTAATTACATTGATATATACCAAAGAAGTGATCCATCAAATCTTTAATTTGTACCTTAATTGATTCTGATTCGATATTAGTACATATATATATCATAATAATAGAATATTTTAATTTATAAATACTGCACATTTGATTTTATCCATAAATTAAATATTTTTTCAATAAATTTTAGTTTTCAATAACAAGAATGTTAGGTTTCACTTTTCATATGTCATAATATAAATATATTATGCCAATTTGTTATGTTTGGATATTGAGATTACATAAAAAATATTAAGATCTATTATACTTACATATATATATATATATATATATATTTAACTTTAAAATTTTTTTACGTAATTCGAATTTATCACCTCTAGCAACATAAATGTAGTTGTTACCATTTATTATACTTTTTATATATTACATTTAAAAAATAAAAAATAAAAACAATCCACGTTTTAAAATACATAGTACACATGATCGATTTAACATTGTTTTGCTAAGGAGAAACATAAAAATATGTATAATATATACATATTCATATACACACACACATATATATATATGTGTATGTATCATTTGTTGTTATTTTTTTTTTCAAAATTTTTGAAGTTTTTTCGTCATTAACATGACTTAAACTTATGACATTTTGAATTATAAACGTAAGTATTATCAATTGAGCTAAAATCATCTTATCATAATTTTTTGTTATTACTTACCAGAAATCATATAAATTCATTGTCTATTCAAGATTAAGACTTTATTAAACATATATATATAATGTAATAATTATTATATTAGATTATCATAATTAAGAATTAAGTTTATGAAAACATATTTTATTCCATATTGGAACTCTGAATATTTTAATGTAAATATAGTCACAACTTTTCAAGATATCTATAGAGTTGTGATTATTTTGTATTAATGGGATATTAGAACAAAAAACTCTTTTAGGCTCTCGACTATAACATTTTATATATGATATATATTTCTAGTTATTTATTATATATATATATTTTGAACCACCAGACTGTATGGTAGATATATAATTATCAATGAGTTATCCACTGACTATTACTGGAGTTTTCTTTAGTGAAATGGGGAGATTGAACCTATAAGGTTTTCTCGACTGGCAATCATTAATCACTCAACGTAAAACTTGTTATTATTAATAAAGTATCAGTACAACAAAAACAAACAAACAAACAAACAAACAAAAAAAAAAAAAAAAAAAAGTTATTAGGGCATTTTAAATGTCTTAATTGACTATATATTAGGGCATTTAAGGTATTTTTTTTGCTTTGAGTTATTTGATATAAACGTCTCAATTCTAATCACTTCAACAACTTCAAATTGTATTTGTGTATAAATAAAATAGAGTTTTTAAACTATTTTTAAATTAAAAATTTTTGATATATTTTTCTAATCTATTAAAGCACTTTTAATTGTTTAAGTATTAATTTTTAACGACGATTTTACATTCATAATAATAGAATGTTTTTATGATTTTTAATTTTAAAACATCACAATAGATATATCATAATAATCCATTTTTTTTAGTGTATAAAAAATATATGGATAATTAAAAGACATCAGCTGTCCATTTATGTTGTAGTAAACTACTTTTTCATAAACCAAATTGGTCTTTAAAAAAAAAAAGAAAAAAGAATTAGGCTATTTCACTTACAGCATGATTTAAATTTACGCCTTTTTATAGTTATAATTGAGGTTGTTATTAAATGAGTTAGGCCTTCTTGTCCCAAATTTGACACTTTATTTTGATTTTAAAGTAATAATATAATGGTAAGAAAGACCATAGGGCTGCCTTCCAAGTATTTCTTTTTCCTTTCATGTATTGGTATACTTTTATTTTCAAATGTTATATATATTCGTAATGTAAAATTAAAATGCCTTTGAACTATGCATGTTTTCTCTTTATTATAGGATATTGTTTTATCATTATTCACAATTATATAATATCAAATAATTATGAGTGAAAATCATGCACCAAATGTTACGGTTCAAAGGTAAATAATAAATTTTAAAATGAAGTAAGGATTAAGAAATAATTTAATTAGGATATTATATATATGCTTCGCCCCCAAGTGCGAAAGTAACAATTAAAAATCATATGATATTTTATTTTTAAATGAAGAATATCAAAATTTTATAATTTTATTTATTTTGTTGTAATATTGTCATTGAT
>JAXGGT010031550.1:0-13716 GCA_035583425.1 Marsdenia floribunda
TAATATATTTAATTTTTAAAATTTTCGGATCGGGTATGTATCGGGTACGGTATTTATAGTTTCGTACCCGGACCCAATTAATATTTAATTTTCGGGTACGGCTAGGGTCCGGGTATAGAAAAGTTAGATCCGTACCCAGTATTTTTATGATCAGGTCCGGGTAGGATCCGGGTATTTTGGACCCATTGACAGGCCTATATTCTGATGGTTGGGGACGGGTGTCATTAGTAGATTTCTTCGGGGCTCCAAGTTCCTTGTCGCCTTCTGCCTCATAGAATTGAATTCGGCTTATCTAATTTGATATTTCACCTTGAATGGGTGAATGGAAATTGGCTTTGACCTGACAATCTGAAAGCAGCAATTGTGATGTTTAGCGTGAAACTTAAAAGAAAAAAAAAAAAAAATTAAATAAATAAAGAGATATGAGAATCCGGATCCATGAAGGAGAGTCCCAATTAAAAAAAAGAGCTTGAGATCAGGAAAAAAAAAAAAAATATATATATATATATATATATATTTTAAGTGAGACTCTTGATTCATGAAGGAAAGTCCTGATTAAAAAAAATAAAATAAAAAATAAAAGGATATTTTGATTGGAGACTTTTGAAATTACTTAACTCACACTGCTAAAAAAAAAAAAACCAAATATTCTTGGAGAGAAGGAAAGTCTTCTAATGCCATTTGACTTCTTTAGTTCAGGACTCTCCTTCATGAATCAAGAGTCTCACATCAAAATATATATTTTTTAATAATATTTTAAATAATATCTTAAAAGATTTACACTATATATATCACGAGGCATTTAACTCTATTTAAATATTATAATTCGTCTTTTCCTTTGAAAAAAAAAAAAAAAAAAAAATTCCTGTCTTCCTATTCCACCCAACTTCTACTACTACCGAAATTTATTTTCTTTTTTAATAATCCAGGTTTGCAACAACTCTAAATTATTTATTCAGAATCGCAATCCGTATTCCCTCCCGCAATCCAGCCGTGATCTTCACAAGCAGAATTGCAATTTGCATGCTCCAAGAAACAAAACCCTAAATCATCCGTTTCGGTGCTCTGATCTGAAAATCGAGAAAAATCGGTGATTATCTCAGCACACATATCTGTCTCCCTCTTAATCGGGTAAGAATTTCTGGTTATTTTCTTACATTCAAGCAAAAAAAAGTTGAAGGTTTTCATTATAAATTTAAGAACAATCTCCGATTTTGATATCTCTTATACGATTAAAAAGTTTCGGTTATTTCGCTTTCCTGGTAATTTTTTTTTTTTTTTAGAAATCGGAGGATGGCTCTTGCAATGGATGAAGAAAAGAAGCAATGCCAATTACCTATTGATGTTTTAGATTACATACTATCGAAATTAAATTTGAGAGAAGCAATAAGAAGCAGTCTAGTTAGTAGAGATTGGAGGTATGCATGGTCGCACGGCGTCACCGATTTGGATTTCGATGCTTCATGGAAATTTCCCCTATACGAGAAAGGTGTACATGTACACAGAGATGATGCCGGTTGGTATGTGAATTGGGTTAATAGAGTCGTCGAATCGCTTCGTGTGGAACATATTAATCGTTTCAGAGTGAATTTCGATTTGAAGAAAACATGGGCTGATGACATTGATAGATGGCTGGCGTTTGCATTCGAGAAGAGAGTAAAGAGTCTTGAGCTTGATTTTATCTCTGTTGCTATGCATCATTTAGATCACTACCCATTCCCAGACATATCCGATCCTATTGAACGCCTTCGAATCTTTCCTTCTTCTGTCCATGTCTATACCTCCATAACCAACCTGCAATCCTTGTCTTTGATATCTGTACGAGTCAGTTCCCAAGCTTTGGAACTCTTCCTTTCAAATTGTCCTCTGCTGGAGCAATTATGCATCTGCCACTGCAGGGAGCTTATCAATTTGAGAATAAGTGGCTCCTCACTTCCTTTGAAGCATTTGGAGATATATGATTCCTTTTTAAGGAGAGGTTTCGAGATTGATGCTCCGAATCTGTCATCTTTTGAATGTGACTATTCCTTATTTCAGATTAAAATCAAAATCGGTAACATTGAGAAGCTTACCAAGTTAACCATTCCCTCTACATGTTTCCTCGGAAATTTCTGTCAACACACCCCTCAACTGGAGGAGTTAGTGATAATCAACCGCTTTTGTCCACCGTATATATTCAAGTCTTTTGAGGGTGTTAAATTGCTCAGATTGAAACGAGCTGAACTCATAATTCAAGGATATGATGGTGTAAAGAACGTTCTCCGTATAATTTCCAATTTACTAAATGGAGCTCCTCATCTAGATACGTTGAAAATTGATGCAGGACCAGTTTATCCTTTTATTCTTGATGAGGTGATAATGGATTATGATGATGATGATGTCCCTACTTGCCATCGACATGCATTTCTCAAATTTGTGGAAATTACAGGTGCTATTAGGGATGATTATATTGAAGTTGCTAGACTTTTGTCAAGGAAGGCCATCTCTATTGAGATGATGGTTTTAGGTCTTCCGGAGTCACTCAATGAGTATCCGAAAGAGCTAATCTGCAAAATGAGAAATGTGCTAAAACAGCTCGCTAAGGAGTTGGAGCTAACAATTCCCTCTCGTATCCAATTTTCTTTCCCTTAGATTGACTTTGTCACACCTATTATGTTTTATTTATCTTATCTAATTAATACTTTTCTGTTTTATATTATTTATTTATTTGTATAAAATAACTTAGTAATAAAAAAAATTAAAGTTACAAAAATCATAGAATAACAAGATTTGTAAAATAAATAGTAGAATATTAAAACTTTTTTTTTTTTTTTTTTTTATCAAGTTTAACTACTTATCATTTATTATTTCAAATTTACTATTTTTATCTTTATATTTACTAAAAATAGATAAAAGTTAATAGTATAATATTATATTATTATTTTAATAGTATAATATTATATTATTATTTTAAGTGATAAAAATTTATTGGTAATCTGTAGATTAATTAACTTGTCATTAAATTTATTAAAATGTCAAGGATAGGAGATGTTACATCCCCTATTAATTTGTTAAACTAATATTTTTAAATTATATAAATATGCATGTCTTTTGTCTATTGACTTGGTCTAAGATTGCATATAATATAAAATTAAGGGATACTGCACTGCATTATTATCTTTCTAGAAAATTATCACCCTTGGAAGTTATTATTAAATTCTAAATTGATTTTAAATGGAAAATTGGTCGGTTTAGTTCTTTATCTATTTTCAATAATTAAAGGTTCACAATTTATTTTTTTGATCTGCTAAATCCCATAACTTTTTACGACCTGCCAATTAAGTCCTTCCGGCGAAAATTTTGAATTATGCGGCCAAATTTCATCACGTGCCGGCCACGTGATGAAATTTTAGAGGTAATATCGTCCGCCCATTGTTCATAAACCCAAAAATTTTAGGGATACTTTTGTACTATCCCAGATTCATCCATATTTTACACATTCTTCCATACTCCAAATGCTCCAGTACAAAAGTATCTCTGAAATTTTTGGGTTTATGAACAGTGGGTGGACGATATTAACCCTAAAATTTCATCACGTGGCCGGCACGTGATGAAATTTGGCCGAAAAATTCAAAATTTTCGCTGGAAGGACTTAATTGGCAGGTCGTAAAAATTTATGGGACTCAGCAGGTCAAAAAAATAGATTGTGAACCTATGTTAATTATTGAAAATAGATAAGGAACTAAACCGACCAATTTTCCATTTTAAATCCTTTTTGTAAATTTAAAGGTTTGTATTCCAACATAGATATAAATTAATTTTAAGTGCAATTATATTATAAAGCAATTGGAAGATAAAATAGCTTTTAAAAGCTTATTGTGCAATCTTATACATATATAATATAATCACGTAAAAGATAAAAATAAAAAATTAGTATTTTTCTTTTTTTACAGTATAGAATTATTCAAAATTAAAGAATATTTTACATATGTGGCTTCAAATCAAGGATTAATCAAACATTAATCATAAATCATAAATCATAAATTATAAAATATTAATTAAAAATATTAATTTTCTTTTAAATAATTATGAATCAAACCCTTAATTATTAAAGACTAACGAAACTAATCTGTATCCCACATCAAATTCTTCATGTTCCTTGAGTTTGATCGCTTCCTCTTTATTGTTCTATCCTCAAAAAAAGGATGGACCGACAATTAAACTTATGCCTACGATTTCTTAAATAGAACATTATAATTTAATTTAAATTGCTTCATTTGTCCTTCTATTTTATAAATATTCCACAATAGTCCCCAAACATATAAATTATCAAATATTCTTCTGTATTAGGCATGCATATTAGACTAATCTTTAAGTTACAAGAAGTGTCGAACATTGTAAATTTATAAATGAATGTTTGCAAAGTTTTTTCCCTCGATAAGGCTTTCAACTCGACTTAATTTCAAATTAGTTAATTCTAAAGTGACTATAAAAATAAAGAGAATTTAATAATAATAATAATAATTCATAGTCCATTTTTTACTCTAATCATCAAACAAATTTTCCTCAGGTTATATATATATATATATATATATATTAAAATTTAAGCATTTTTTAGTTAAAAAATTAAAATACCATTTGACTCTCATTCTTTATAAAAAATAGTTATAAAATATTAATTAAATGAGTACTGAGAAACTATACTAATAAATGTCACTTTTAAATTTTATAAAGTGACAGGAAAGAAAAAAAATTAGATAAATTAGTGGATAAAATCCCAAATATTAAAAATTATAGTATGTTAAGTCCTTAATATTTTATTTTAATCTTTTATATCTTATATAAATTAAATTATGGTGATTTTAGTCCTTTTTAGAGAAAAAAGACCAAAATAAGGACATGAACACAGTCTTTATTCATATTTTCATTTAAAAGAATCAAAACTACTAAATATTATTTATTTAGAATCTAAAATATCAAAATTAAATATTTGAAACCAAACATATCAAAATTTTAAAATCTTACAAATAAATTATAATTTTTTTTTTTGAATAATAAGTAAAATAAAATAAATAAATAAATAAAACAAATGGATATAAAAGATTTTCAAATCCACTCAATATGTGTATTATGTAAGATTTATATGATTATCATAACAAGAAATGAAATTTGGTATAACTTTCCAGACAAAGAAGTTATACTAAGTGAGGTAGTAGATATTGTATTTATCTGTAAGACTAAGAAGAAGCTACTAAGTACATCTTATTTAAGTAATTAAGCATATCCCCCTTTCCGACCCAAAAGTCTCTCCAAGTCATTGTCGACTCATTTATGGTTCCCACTATTTGATCCCTGTACATGGCATGGTGTCTTAGAGTCCATTCTATGCAAGCCTTCTTCCTAAGATTTCCTACTAGATGACTTGCCCTTCTTTTCCCTTTGTTCTTTGGATTATTAATCTCCACACCACTATTCTGATCCTCAACTATACTTTCATTTGAATATATATTTCCCCCATTGTTTGTTGTGCTTTCTGCAGCTTCATTGATCTTTAGTCTTTGTTTCACCACATGTTCCCATAGGTACTTCACAAACTCTATACTTGTACCACGAGAATCTAAAGAGTACACACTCTCTCCTAGTCATGCTCCAAGACTACTTATACCACAATTGGAATCAAGTCCGGATGTGTGGAATACTTATGTACCTCCTACTATTAGACAGTCATCAATTGATTCTACAATTCAACATAGTTTAGGGACCAATGTCACTAAAAAATTAATTTTGGACCAATGTCATCAAAAAATTAATTCGGGGATCAATGTCACCAAATTACCATAATTTGGAGACTATTTATGCCAATTTGCCCATACATAATTGATATATATACATAACGTTTTTTATTTTTTATTTTGATTTTTTTGTTTTATAAATTACAGTTATTAATGATAGTTATATATATAAGTGATATATCTAATTATATATACCCATACATATTCTAAATCTATTATTATTAGTTTTAGAAACTTATATAGCTTAAGATAAAAAAATATTTTTAAAAAAATTATATATTTTTAAAATTATAATTTAAAATAAAAATTGTAATATTTTTTGTAACATGATTTAGGATTAATTGTCCTAAGATTAATATACTAATATTCTGACACTTAGAATAAAAATTAAAGAATAATTCATTTCTATATATATATAACATAATTGATAGAAATATTGCAGATCAATGTATATCATATAAAGTATATGACATAAAAAATATAATAAATATTAATATAAAAATAAAAATAATTATGAATAGTATTTTAATTATTACAAGTCCATAAATAGATTAAACAATTAATTAAATTATTATTTATGTCTAATTATTAGTAGACATAAAAAAATTACTGTTTGTTGAAAATTTGTTAGAATATGTAATATTATAATACTCAAAATATATATACATATATATACACCATTCACAAAAATTAAGAAATTAATATAATTTATCACTACTAAAAACCGTATGTGTATTAAAGATAAAAACAAGTAACCACAAGGCGTAGGTAAGTTAGTAAGGTAATCTTCTAATTTAAGTGAGGTCGTGAGATTGAAATCGCACTCACGTATGCAGTCGTTTAAAAACTTGGGATTAGAGTTCACCTCCCGCAAGGGACCTAGTCTGAATGTGGACATGGCTTAAAGGTGTCATAGTTGAGACCCATTTAGGACACCTAATGCAATAAGCAAGATAAAAAAAAAAAAGATAAAACAAGTGTAGTATTTATATGTGTGTGTATATGTATATATATATATATCTATGAATTAACCTTAAATTCGATTTAATTTTAAATAAAAATTAAGAAAAAGATACAGACAAAATAGTTAGATCAACATCATGCTATAGTTTAAACTTATCCAAATAAAAAGACATGAGATATACAATATATTGTTAGGTTTTTTGGTACCCAATTATCCTAAATTATGGTGGAAATTTTGGCATTTGTAATTACTACTCGTCCAAAATTAAATAATATAATTTAAAATTTTCAAATATGAATTTTATTTTATTATTTTATTTTTTAAAAATGAAAACACAAAATTACAATTGATAACAACTTTTAATATTATATGTTAGCATCCTTTTATTTTATTATTTATAAATTAAGATTAATAAAAAAAAATATTATTAAAAATTATATATATTTTTTATGTCTTTTGACTTAATATTTTAACGTATGGAAAATTGGCTGGTTCAATCCCGTAACTATTTTTGTTAATTAACTAAAATTCAAAATCTTGATTTTTTTGAACTTGGTAAGTCCTATATTTTATTATGAGCAGCCTATTAAATTCTTTCGACAAAAAATTTAAACTTTTCGGTCAAAATTGATCATGAATCGGGCACATGATGATTTTTTGAGGGGACAAAAGAGTTCAAACACTGTTCTTCTCTCTGTTTCTCTCCAAACTGAGAAGCGGAGAGAATGGCTAGGCTATCAAAGATGGTGAGAAGCTAAACCCCAGAGTATTTAGAGTTTCGCAGCATTGTGAATACTTATTGTGTAATTTATTCCTTTCAAAAAGGCGTCGACACTATTGTCACCGCTTTTTTATTAGAATCATCATCATCAGAACCCGACACGTAATGAATTTTGATTGAAAAGTTTAAATATTTGGCCAAAAAGACTTAATAGGCTTTTCGTAAAAAATAAAAATTTTTTGCCAAAAAGACTTATAGTATTTACAAGGTTAAAAATAAAGATTTTGGATTTTAGTTAATTAACAAAAATAGTTACGGGACTAAACCGGCCAATTTTCCTTAATTTTTTTCATTTAAAAATATATGTATTTTTTAAGTAATGTGTCAAAACCCTAAATCCCAAAACTTAAACCATATACCCTAAATCCTTAACCCTCATAATTATTAAACATTTATTTTTTTTAAAAAAATTGAATATATCAAAAAATTGAATATAATTTTTTAAAGGACCTTCGCAAATCCATTGTAATCTGCGAGGGATGTTTCGCCGTTAGAAATCCATCGCAAAACGACACTCACAAATTCATCCAATGCAAAATTACACTCCTAAATTTGTCGTAATTAGTGAATCTTAAAGTATCTACGCAAATCTGTCACTATCTGCATAGAAAGTTCCATACTTACAACGCCGCACAATTAATGAATTAACAAAGTACTCACAAATCTGTTGCAATCATTGAATTTTAAAGTATCCAAGCTATTTGCGTAGGCTCTAATGCCATCACAAATCCAACGCAAAATAGCACTCACAAATTTTCGTCCCAAATCTTCATTTTTCTAGTAGTGGTCTATTGTGAGACCTTTTCTCCTGGGCTCGGAGCCTACGCAAAGGCGGGGATTTGTCGTCTATGCAAAGACGTTGGTCGTGTGCCCGAGATGTGTTATAGGTGTCGGGAACATTTATGGAAGACAGACTTAGACGTTTGAGACCCATGTGTTGGGGTGACTCAAATGGTGACCATGCTTGTGCATGCATGGTATGCCTTGGTTCTGTGCCTTGGCTATGGAGTGTGTAAGACTTGAGTGGCACATATTGGTACATTGGTTCGATGGACGGGCTGAACTGGTAGATTATATGGTTCGGTGACATGATGGTTCGCATGGGTTAGTCGTGACTGTGCAGTGGTGCGGACTGGTGCGGACCAATGATCAAATCAGGAAGGTGGTTCAGCTAGAAAACTTGGTCAACATGGAAGGTTCAAGAAGGTTCTAGAGAGTCCTCGAAGATGAAGACTTGGTCTCTTGACCTAGTGGATCGAGGAAGTTTCGCGGGCTTGGGCTATGGGCATTGAGGATCTCCGTTCATGTATCACGATCTCGGTCATTGGTGAGAGCCCCTCTTCTCTATATAAGGAGAGAGCTCATTCATTGTATTCAATCATCATTCTCATATTCTCAGAATCTCTAGTAGAGTTAGAGAGAGAAGCTCTAGAGTGGAGTTCTAGAGAGAGAAAGGGCGTGAAGGCATAGAGATAAGTAGACTAGTTGTGTGCTTGTTCCTATCTATGTTAGGGGTGTTAGCCCGAGTGACCTCTATTCATAGGCATCACATTTGTATCCTTTACTATTTGGAATATAGTGAAAGGTTGGGCACCTTTGCCCATAATTACTTATGTTTGATTGTTATTACCTTCTTTCCGCAACATCCGAGTGATTTGCGAGGCGTGTGTTTTGGCCTGGGCATGTTAGGACATACACCACGTGACAAGTTGGTATCAAAGCGCAATTGTGAGATCTACTCGAAGAATGTCGAGTTCATCCGCTGAAGCATCCGGAGAAGGAAGTGAAGTAGTGTGTTTGGATTCTTCTCCAAATGTGCATGCGGGAGCCAGCGATCAATTGATGAGGTTAGAAACTTTTTTTTTTTTTTTTGCATTTGGTTAATGCAATTGGTATTTATGAATACCGCAACGATGTGCCAATGCTGGTGGAATAGATTTGGTATGTCCTCTGATCTGCAATGGTTCCAAGACACGATTGAGAACTTGAGAGCCGATGTCAGTTTGTTAAAAGGGGCACTGCATGACATGGACACAATTGCTAGTCGGAACAGACAGGGACTGTTCGTGAGCATGTGACATAATTCTCTTCTCTTCTTCTTAATATTTTTGATATGTTTGAGCAGGACAAGTTGTTCAACTTTTTGTTAGGGTTGAAAAAATGGGCTAGATTGGAGCTGATGCGACAATACTCGAAGGATGTTGTTGAAGCTTTTAGTGTGGCTGACAAATTGGCAGATTCTCAGGCTTCGTTTCCCCCTGAACCTAAGAAGAGGGAGTTTCCAGTCAAGAACAAGGGTAAGTTGATAGTGAACAAGCTTAAGTGGAAGAGAGACTTTGTGATAAGCAAAGGAATTTTGGGGTGTCGAAGGCAAACTGTGTGAGGTGCTACAACTATAAGGAGACTGGACATATATATGTCTTATACATGTAGAAAGTTGAGACAGAACTTGGCTGCCGCCCAAGTTGGTGAGTCCAGTGGGACAAAAGGGGAATCACTTGCACACGTGAATCCCATTCAGTTGTGCAATGCCATTCAGATAGAAGTGAGACCAAGAGCTGTACGTGGGTTGTTATACGTGCACGTGTTGGTGAATGGCCATGAGATGTTGGCCATGGTAGATTCTAGAGCGACACACAATTTTGTAGCTGATAGGGGAAGCTACTCTGTTGTAGTTGACACTGCAAGATTGTTCCCATACCATCAAGACCGTGAATGCTGAGGAGCAGCAAGTCAGAGGTAGTCCGATGGTTGAGTTGAAGATAGGGACATGGAAAGGCTAGTATAGGACGATGACCGTTCCACTTGATGATTTTGACTTGATGTTGGGTATTGAGTTTTTGGCTATGGCCAAAGTGACGTTGATGCCACATTTGCATAGATTGATGATCATGGATGGGTTGGCACCTAACCTTGTATAGGGTGTATACATGGATTATTCATAGAGGGAGGGCAAGGGATTATTGTCTGCTATGCAACTGAAGGATGGGTTTAGAAAGGATGAGCAGACGTACTTAGCCCTTTTGTTGGAAGAAGCAGCGGTTGTACACCCAACATTGCCTGATGTTGTGTCCAAGGTGTTGGACGAGTTTGTAGATTTGATGCTTGAGGAGTTGCCAAAGACATTGACCCCTAGACATGCTATTGATCATCAGATTGAGTTGGTATTTGGAGTTGTACCACCTGCTGAAGCACCTTATACGATGGGTCCTACAACGTTGGCTGAACTAGGGAAACAACTAGGTGAGTTATTGGATGCGTAGTTCATTAGGCCATCCAATGCCCCATATGGTGCTTCTGCCTTATTCCAGAGGAAGGTAGATGGTTCTTTGCGGTTCTGTGTGGACTACAGGGCATTGAAAAAGTTGAAGGTGAAGAACAAGTACCCTATTCTGAATCAATTAGATCTGTTTGATAGATTGGCCAAGGGTACTTCATGAAGATTGATCTGAGGTCTGAGTATTGGCAAGTGCGAGTTACTGATAGTAATGAGCCCAAGACCACTGTGGTGACCAGTGAATCCTTGGAGGATCATGTGGCACAGAAGAAGTTGTCTACAAAGCAAGCTTGTTGGCAAGAGTTCCTAGCAGAATGTGACTTCAACTGGGTGCATAGACTAGGGCGAGACAACTTAGTAGCAAATGCATGGAGTATAAAGGTGTCGTGTTTAACCCTTACTAGTATTCATGATGTGGAATTTCAGGTTGGCGACTTAGTGTTGTTGAAGTTAGCTCCTCATATTTGGAAGAAGATCAACAGTAAGGTTGTTCATAGTAGATTGATTCCCTAGTTTGATGGACCTTTTGAAGTTATGAAGAGAGTTGGCAAAGTAGCATATAGATTGAAGCTACCTAATAGGTTGAAGATTCATCCCACATTTCATGTTAACTTTTTGAAAAATTTTAACAAGGATGAATTGGAAGGTTCGTGACAACAGGCTAGATGCACACCATCGGTGATCCGGAAGCAGTTTGACAAACTGGTTGAGAAGATTCTGGACCATAGGACGATGGGTTAGGATAAGAAGAACCGGAGGACAGATTTCCGTATGCATTGGAAGGGTGAATCTGAGTTTGATGCTACATGGGAAAGAGATGTCACTCTTTCGCAATTTGACGATGAGATTACCAAGTACTAGAGGAAGCAAAGTTCGACGAGGACATTGAGATCTTCAAGTAAGGGAGGTTTGTGAGACCCTTTCTCTAGGGCTTGGGGCCTGCGCAAAGGGGGGGGTTTGTCGTCTGTGCAAAGATATTGCTCGTGTGCCCGAGATGTGTCATTGGTATTGGAGATATCTATGGAAGACAGACTTAGATGTTTGAGACTTATGTGTTGGGGTGGCTCAAATGGTGACCATGCTTGTACACGCACGGAGAATTGAACTCGAAATGATCACCAGGGTTGAGTTCAATTTCTCCAAAACCTTCTTGATTCTTTGGCTGTTCTTGTGGCTCGCATGCAAGAGACAATGCCCCAAATGGTCTCAAGCCATCAGCCTTTTCAAAGCATCCTAACCCCATATATAATACAACATAATCAGACATAATAAATTAACCTAACAAATTTCATTAGAAAAATGTATATATGTATACATTAAAAAGAAGACATACTTCCTTCATGAAGTTGATCCCTGTACATGGCATGGTGTCCTGGAGTCCATTTTGTGCATGCCTTCTTCCTAACATGTTGAACTGGATCACTTGCCTTTCTTTTCCCTTTGTTCTTTGGATCATTGATCTCCACACCACTATTCTGATCCTCAGCTAGACTTTCATTTGAATATATATTTCTCCCATTTCTCGTTGTGCTTTCTACTGCATTGATCTTAAGTCTTTGTTTCACCACAAGTTCCCATAGGTACTTCACAAACTCTATACTTACTGGCTTCTCCACATATATAAATGCTCCAAAGTCGAAAGCCCTTGATTCTAACACCAAGTCCTTCATGGGTACAAATTACTGATTCCATGAAAGCCAAGACATTATCGTATCTCAATTTCAAAATATTTCAATGTTTCATGTTTCAAATGAATCAAGAAACTATATAAATCTATCGACATGTAATATTATTCTTTTTTTTATAACTAGTCAGCATGACAAGGTTCACAACTGTGTATTTTAATTTAAAAGATTAAAATAACTTTTGACTTATCTTTCTTCTGCATAAGATAATTAATAAACATTATTTGCTAAACACTAGAGTATTTAAAGAAAAAAAGAATAATATTTCTTTCTAATGTAACAATAAAAAATAATTAACAGAGCAACTGATATATATATATTCTCAAAAAAGTATTTAATAATTTATTAAAAACAAACAAGACAACAAAATCGTAGAAAAAAATAGAGTAATAATTGAATTTTAATAAGATTTTTTAGATGATAATTTTAATAAAAAAAAAAAAAAAAATTATAGAGGAAGTATATAAGTGCATTAAAAAATAATAAGTATTTCAAGTGTTTTTGTCCTCACAAAATGTTTCTTTGCCCATATTAACAGCTGCCTCAAGAAGCCTAAAACCTTGGAGATCAGGCGAACTAATATTTCCAATCACAATGTCAAATTGCTCTCCTAGTTCAGCAAGCATTCCCAAAGCTCAATAATTGTCACTGAATCAAACACAGATACCATAAATAAATAAATAATAATTAAAAAAAAAAAAAAAAAAAACATTCTGTAAGCGTTAAAAAAGGGATACAAATTCTTCACACAATAACTAAGAATTACATCACAAAAGAATTAGAACCCCTATTACAAGGCTAAGGATCAAGGAAAAATTTTAAACAATTTTTTTTTTTTTTTTAATAAAATTTTTTATTGTATTCGTTACGACATACACATTACTGGTTGAAGAATTTAGTTGTGTGTGGAACCGTGGATACCAAACCCTATGAACTATGAAAGCCTTTAATGTGCAAAAGTTGAGAAGTTATTTATTGTATTAATGCTAAATGAGGGAAAAAGTATTCAACGCTAACAATTTAGTTATGAAGATAAACACTTCAAAAATAAAAAATAAAAAAAATAATCACAATAAAAAACTCAATGTGATGTAATAACTCTAAAAATCAGTTTTATTTGGGTAAGGAAAATCTTTATTAAGGGAGCAATGTGTTAGCAACTAGAGCTGTAAATGAGCCAAACGTTTGTGAACAAAACTCGATCGAGCTCGTTTATGTTTGATTAAAGTTCGTTTGTT